>BJBW01006933.1:0-12323 GCA_004320125.1 Scolopax mira
ACCCTCACGGTAAAATAAAACAAACAACAGGAGGGAATAAAGAAGCCACACAAAACCAAAAAACAAACCCACACAAATTTTTTTTAAGTTTCTTGTGTTTCAATTTGTGCCCATTGCCTCTGGGGAGGCTTTAGCAGGGGAGTTGGACTAGATGTTCTCTAGAGGTCCCTTCCAACTCTGATAATTCAGTGATTCCATGGCCTTGATCATCTTTGTGGCCTGGTTCCCCTATGTCCATGTCTGTCTGGGGAACCCAGACCTGGACCCAGCACTCCACGTGAGTCTTACCAGTGCTGAATAGAGGGGAAGGGTCATGCCCCTTCTTCCTAATGCAGGTCAGGACACGGTTGTCTCATGTTCATCCAGGATCCCTGGGTCCTTTTCTGCAAAGCTGCTTTCCAGACAGTGCCTCTGGCCTATGGTGGGGTATAGAGTTATTCCTCCCCAGGTGAAGACTTTGCATTTCCCCTTGTAGGGCTTCATGAGATTCCTCTCTGCCCATTTCTTCAGCCTGTCAAGGTCCTGTTGGATGTCAGCACAACCGTCTCCAAACCTTATTATCTGCAAACTTGCTGAGGGTGCACCTGTTCAATGTCTGGGTCATTAATGAAGATGTTAAACAATGTTGGCCTCAGTATTGACCCCTAGAGTATGCCACAAGTGACTGGCCTCCATGTTGCGTTGTTGCAAGGCTGCTTCTCTTCACTTAAGTTTCGTTTCTCTCCCCATTGCATAATGGTCAAATTTGTTTCAGAGCTGTCGAGTGTGTGCTTTGTTGTTGCCTCTTCCTTTTTTTAACATGCCATCCTCTGAGGTGAAAGTATACATGCTTCATTTCTGATTATAGTAAGGTTTGTTTTGTAGTGTTTTTAAACTTCTATGTCGGTATCTTGGGTAGGGTAGACTATGTAGAAGTAATAAATTCTGAGCCTGTATTTTCTGGTTTTTTGATGGTGTGTTTTACCTGAACAGAAAACATAGGAATGATGTAAAATAACTGAATATATGTCATCATTTGACTAAAAAGGTCTTCTGAATCAGAAATGCGGTTTTGAATTGTCTCGTGTTTTCCTTGCTTCAGAAAAGTGGCATATGTTGAGCATAAAGTAATCTAACTTGCCATGGTAATTCATGTCAGTCTTTATTTGGTTTTTTTAAATGTATGTTTCTTAAGGAATTTGTGCATTCACATATACATTTGTAAACCAGCAGTTCCCATGCAGAGATGAATTTAGTATCTTTACAGTCTAGATTCCTGTTCTGAGTCTGATGCATTAAAAAAAAAACCAAACACAAACCCACCAACTAAACCCTCCACCTTAAATGGGAAGAACAGCATGAAGTTCTGTAAGCATTTACAGATTGTGCCAGCATGTCAGATTTTGGTGAGCTTGTGTTCTTATGCCAGCAGTTGGAAACCTAATCAAGGAAATAAATAGTCATTTTTAACCACTGTAATATAAAAGATGAAAGACTTAAGAACAGAAACCAGTTGTTTTAGGTGATGTGCAGATAACAGTGGATAGTCCTCACTCCAAAGAAATTATGTTCTGTATAAATGTAGCGTTAAAAGGTGTAGAAAGAGTGACATGTTAAGAAAACAGATGGCATGGCAATATTGTTAGTCATTATTTTGAAGTGGAACTTTGTAGGAGGGATTGCCTGAATGGAAAAACAGGAGTGAGTGGAGGATGTGTTGAAAGGAAGGCTGGGAACGGAAAGGAGTATGTGGAGCATGTGAGGTGAGCTGGGGGGGTGGGTTGGAGGAAGGGGAGTGCTGAGAGCCAGAACTGCAGAAAATATTGACATTGGAGTTGCAACAACAGGGACCAGTTATCTAAGGCAGCTCCCTTTTGGTTTCACTTGCTTTGGCTCCTGGGGCTGATTCATCCCCTGGAATTTCTTATCTCCAGACTTGTGGCTGGAAGTAGATGAGGTGTTACTTGAGGTTTATTGCTCTGTGCAGTGGGAGAAGAGAGAAAGAAAACAAAGTTCCCCCCAACTGAGAACCGTCCAAGAAGTGTAGAACATAACAGAGAACTACAATATTCTCATGAGCACCGCACAGTTTGCGAGCACATTTGTGTTGCCTGCTTTCATGAAAAATTGTGTTATTATTTTTAGGTTAAGGGATGTGAAAATGTAAGTTAAAAAAAATTCTAAATATCTGGTGTTCATCTCCCCAGTATATCATGAGAAATAAACTAAAACCAGCCCAACTTCAAGCCTGACTCTGCAGTCTGATGCATGCACAAGAAGATATATCTTTTACTGGCAGAGAAAATTAGGTGGACCTACATCATGTAGGTGCATATGTGGCAGATTTTAATACAGAACAAAAAACAAACTGTGAGAAACAGGTCACTTGTTCAACTGTTCAGCTCTTCTTTAGTGTAAATGAGCTTTCTGTTGCCTGTATGTCATCTTGTTTTGTGCAAGCTTGACTTGCAGAAAGAAAACGTTAGCAATATCTTATTCTTTGCAAGTTAGCCTTTGTTTTTTTCAGAATGTTATTCTCTTATGGAAACAACACTGTTTAAATTTTATTAATAAAATAACTTTCGTAGTTATCTGGCTCATGGTAAAACATTTTAATTTCACTGTATGTTTGAATTCTGTAGTTTTTAAAGGATGAATGATTGCATTTTTCACTTGTAGAAATCTCGTGACCAGGGACTTGTTATTTTGATAGCGGAACATTGATGGTGAGAGGCTGAAGCTCATGCATTTGACAATAAATTTGTGGAGATAAAATGGTGATGGAAAAATAACAGTAGATCAGAGTGGAGTTGCCCAGAGAACCATAGTAAGAAGTTGGCTTAGGAGAAAACCTGATGACTAAGACTGTAATGTAATGCTTTTATTATCTGAAGATATATAAATTGATATATAAGGGTCAGGAGAAACACAAGTGATGTTTAAAACTGAGTAGTAGTACAAAACTTTGTCTGTTTTTACAGCTGCTCTGCAGCAGTTGTCAGTTGAAACTTAAAGCTTGATCATAGATTTGAATCTCTGTGCACACCTCTAGGACAGATGGATGAGTTTTCAAATCTAGTAGCTTGCATTTTTTCTGTTATATTTAGTTATCAATTCAAAGTGGTTTATGGTGTGCAGTACTGAACGGGAGTTTCTTAGTCTAAGAATGTGATGCAGTAACCATCACTTCACGTAAGCATTGGTTTCTGAAGCCATCTGATTTTATTTGGCTTATGTTTGGACAAATGCACAGTGTGGTTATTTGTTAATGCTTTTACAGTAGGAAGTCACTCAGAATTGTGGGGAACTGGGAAGAGGAGGGGAAAGCCTGATGACGTTTGCTGAGCTGCAGAGGTTTTGGGGGGATTTCTGCTTTGGTTTGGTTTGTTGCTTTTTTTAATGGAGGTATACTCAGTATAATTGGGTTCTTTGTTAGCACAGTATACTTAAGGTTTCAGCTTTTGTAGAGGTGAAAGTAACTTAGTGTTCCAGAGTATTTTGTGAGCTGTAATGGGTAAGTAAAGAAGGGTATATGATTTTTTACCAGCTGTGTATTTTGAAATCTTACATACACTGAAGCTCTACAGAAGAATTCTGCTGTTTTAATTCATCAAAACAGTAGAACAGGATACTGCTAGTGCTATAGGTAGTATACTCATGTGAGGATTACAGGAAGAGACATATGAAGAGGAAAAAGAGGAAAAAATGATTGGGGAATTAGAATTCCATTCCATCTGCATTCATGAAGTACCATCAACTCTTTTCCATTTAAATATTATTAAAATGGGTTCTTAATTCTTCAAATATATAGCAATCTGTTACAGATACCAGCTATTCCTTTATATAAGTAGATATGATGGAGTTAGGTATACACTGCTATTTTGAATATGTGTGGCTCTTCACTATCTGTAAATTGTATACCCAGATCCATAGTCCTTTTGACAGAATAGAACCTAGTATAGCTGTTATGAATCTCATGGCACAGTTTTCAACAAAATTTTAGAAGTTAAAATTTAATTAACTCTAATTTTTCACCTTTTTTTTTCTGATTAATCCATAATTAGAAAATTCTGCAACTGTTGTATATATGACTTTTATTTTCTTATAGTTTTTAGGACAGGAGAGGAGGAATATGTGTTGAGGAGAGCTATCCACTAAATCTTTGGCTCTCTCAATACCAGAGTGATTAGATATGAGTGCAGTCTCTTGTGATTATATTTTGAAGTGTTGTTTCTTTTGTTGGTGTGGGTTTGTAAGGGAAAATTAAAATGCCTAGGAAACTATTGTTTAAAAATCAGTTTAAAGAGGAAATTTATAATTAGGGATGATAGAAATCATTCTTTTGGTATAGATGACACTAGTCAACTTCTATAAAAGTGATGCCAGTTCTGGGGGGTTTTTTTGTGTCAATTTTCTAAATATTCTTAAAAATCAGTAGTCACTGATGTCAGACAAAATCTCTGTGTTGCGTTTTTACTTCTTGTGTAGACTTTTCTATGAAACTTACAGTGCTGGTGAAAAAGCACTGGTTGTCATAGTGTAGTGACTGTACCTCAATTATAACTCCACGAATTCTTTCCAGTGTTATAATTACAGAATAAACCATGAAATCCTAGTTGTGCCTACTGTTAGAATACTAATCAATTATTTTTAAAAGTATGATTTTTTGTTCCTCCTTTGTATTCTCTCCATTTTACAAGGAATGTCAGAACTACATGTAGTTCAATATAATGTCTTAAAAAATCACTTTATGAAAGAAAACAAGATTACGTATTCCAAAGCATAGCAGCTGTTTTTCAGAATCTGATTACAGTGATTGTTTGTTCCAAAGCTCGATGTTCTAAGCAGTCTCTAATTTGAATGTTTAATATATTGTGATTATTAATACATAATATAAAGGAACTTGATATTCTCTGATGTTGTTTGCAAGCTAGGATCAGAATTGAAAAAATATGAGGGATTTGTATACAAGGAAGCAGGGTTTTTTCTACTTTTGATTAGTCTTCAGTTGACCAACAGAATTCATCATCACTGTGATTCGTTACATATTTTTCAAGAAGAGTGTTTTATCGTCAACCTATGTTCTAGGAGCTGCCAGCATTTAGAACAAGGAAATCTCCAAGTTGATATTGGAAGCTAGCCATGTAAAAGGATGTGGCGCCAACTGCATGAAGTGCTGATTTCTGGCAGATAGCTTCTGTGTACACTCATCCCTAACTCAGAAGTAAATCTGATCTGGGATAGTTTCTGCTTTTGTGAGTTAGTTGAAGTTTAGTTCTGAATTCATGAAGCATAGGTCACATCTGTAGTGAAAGTTGTTGTTCTTTGACTGTTTTTGTAGTTGCACAGTTGAGGTCAAGAGCTCTTTTTCCATTCAGGAACTTCAGTCACATTTTCAACATAAGCTCAGTTGCAACTGGACATCATCATCTCTCATTGCCAAGTTGTACGTTGAAATATTTAGCTTTAAAAAACATTTCTTGTGAGGCTTAGTGGTATTTCTATATAGGCCCAATCATAGACAAAAGGCTTTACTCCAAAGAAGATTTGAGATGATTGGAATTGTTATTTTGTGTTAGAATTTGCCTAAGCAGTTAAGAACTCTGTTTAAAAAAAAAAATAAATCAGACATTTTCTACTCTTTGTAAAGAATGTGATGAAAATTGAGTGATCTTTACCAAAAGTGAGGAATAAACTGATAGAAAAGGAATGGTGGATGCAATTAAAACTCATAATTTCCATTACGTGAATGATGAAGAAAGTGGGAAATGCAGGAGAAGATTATGATTATAATTAATTATTTATCTAGAGATTGGTTGCACTTTTCCAGTGGAGAGACAAATACTTGTTCTGTAATTGTCTATTAACAGCGATCTTGAACCCCAGCTATTGAACAGTAGCAGTCACAATAACAGGATTAATGTGTCAAAAATGTCACATTTAAAGATTTTTTTTTTTTTGTTCACTCCCCATTGTTGTAGGAAATAATGTATGAGATCTCTGGGTTTTTTTTAAGAGAGTTTCTTAATATTTGAGATATTAAAATTTCAATGGACAGTTCTTCTGTTGGGTACAAGGAAGTTTGTCAGTAGATCATCTGACTAATGTGGTTCCATAGCATCAAGACTTGATCTTTCAAAAGCATATACTGTTCACAATTCCTATGAAATCAATGTACTTCTGGCTATCTCCAGGAGTTCCCCTCACAGTCAGTTTTTTTATAGAAATGTACTACAAATGTTTTTATTTGGAAACAATAATTGGAGTCCTGTGTTTTTTCTAATGCATAACTGACAAAGGTAGTTAGTTATTTGTAGAAGAGATTAAGCAGAACCCACAGTCTCATTTTTGATTTGTGTATGGGTTTAACTTTTTTGTTCTTTATGACCATAATTTTTAAGTGATTGCTGTTTTTTCATGCAGTCATAACCTAAGGTTGTTGTCTCCCCCACAACTCCCCAGTTCACATCCAAAACAGAATTTTATACATCTAGATCTGAAAACCTGATAATAGTAAGATAAATCAAAAGACTTGCCATATTGAATCGCCACTCTTTTAAGCAATATCTTTGGTTTTTGGTTATTACTTTGTACTTTTACTAATTAGAGTTATTTTAAAATGGATTAAACTCTTCTAAGAGAATAATTCATTCAAGTTTGCCCTGCAAGATTATGTTCAGTTTGAAATCTGAGAATCACATGCAGAACCTTTGCAAAGACATTTGACTTCTTTCTTTTAATTCTACTCCTGCAAAGAATTTTTTTGAGTGTTTATTGCATGACTGCATTTGTCTGAATGCCATGTATGCAGTTAGTGAATGATTTTGTGCTTCAAAATACTTAAGTAATTCTTAATTTGGTATTATAAATATAGAATCAAGACTGAGGGATTGAATGATTTGTACAGGGTCATAAGGGGTTTAAAGTGGGATTCATCTTCCTTTTCTTGCCTTTATGTGTCTTAATCATAAGACCAGCATTTACAACAATGATATGCACCAGTGCTTCTAAGAATTCCTCACAAGACATGTTTATTTATGCCATAATATTGTGTACACGTTTGTACAGCTAAACTAATGAGCAATAGCCTAGAAACAGACATTGTAGAATATATATGACTTGTTAATACAAGTCATAAACCAAAAGGTGTTATTAAAAGATATATTTTGTGGGGAACTAAAGATGGCTGTGTTCATCAATTTCATTTTATTTCATTAAAGTTTATGCTTTTTTCATCAGGTGTTAAGAAAAATTTTGAGTATTCCATACTGATGAGTTCAAAGACTCATAACATTTTGTTTTGGCTGTACCGTGTCTTCTAATGTTTTTTGAACCATATTAAAGTACAATTTTTGCATACATGCTAGTGCACTTCCACTTTCTGAAAGAATTGTTTGAAAGATAGTCCCTGACATAGTTTGGCTCACAGAGTTCCTTTCTTTAAAAAAAAAAAAAAAAAAAAAAAATCCTGGACAGGGAAACTTGGCAGACAGTCGTATTGGAAAATAATAAACACAATCCTGCCAGAAGTGTTTGAATTTGTTACAGTCATCTGGTCTGGACTAGTAGCTGCTTAGAGATCTATGAATAGCGACAGTAGAGGCAGAGGAGCAATTTTCCTACAGGCACAGGGTTGAAATGATTATTTAGAAATCTGCCTTTATCATCAAAGAGTTAGAAATAGTGGGGCTTTTTTCTCTTAAATTTCTTTTCTGAATAAATTAATATGTTGTCATAAACAAAATTTAAAATTTGTTGGAATATTCATTTTAGAACAGGACAGTGCAGAAATACCCTGGTGAAACTGATGAATGATTTTCTGACCAAAGCCAACACACAAAATAAATACCCTTACCTATGTTTTTAGATCTCAAGGTCTTTTGGAGGTTTTGATGACAATTCTTTTCTGCTTTTCCTAGAAATAAAGGAATTCTTTGTCTCTTAAAGGGCTAGAGCCCCAGAGGTTTTAGTAGTCAGCTTGTTTTTAGAGTTGCACAGGACTATTACTTTCTCTCAAGATGAGATGTTCAGGTTATTTTCCCAGTCTACAGCCATTACTATTAATACTATGTAGCGGTCAGCTGTGTGAGAATTTCCTGTTAGTCTGTGCTCTGCTCTAGATGCACAGTTGATATATTCAAGTTAATTGACTAGGATTTGAAATAAACACTTAAATGTTGGTCTTACTTATGCAAAATACTTTTTTAGCACAGATTTTTATTCCTGGTTGTGGTCTGTTTCCTCCAATTATCTGAGGGTTTGAATGTCCACTGGAAGAATAAGTTTTGAAGAGCAGTCTGGTGGTGAAGAGGTTGGTGTTCAGATTTTTTTTTTTTCCATCAATTTCCTGTGAGGCTTTAGAAAATGCTTATAATATCTATAAAAATATAAAATAAAGTAGAAAAAAAGTCCTAATTTATAAAGTGGCACAGTGCTGCACTGTGCACAGATGGTAATCTGATTTAAATAATTTGAATTTACATTATCATTTTCACCTTTTGGTCTAATTGCATATAAAATATATATCCTTTTCTTCATCGTCCTTGCTATCAATACTTCTAGGTTCTTTTGTTCTGGATGCCTGAACGAGTTCAAATGTGTCAGTTGTTTCTCATTGTTGGTAATCTCATCATTATTGTTCAAAAGATTGAATTAAACTTTTCACTCAAAAGGCCTAGGAGCTGGAAGAGCAAAATAGATTTTATTGTCCAGAATAAAAGTGATACCATTAGTGCTGGAAATAAAATACAAGTACTTCCAAATCTGAAACACAAGACTGGGAATATTTGTGTTCTGTCATAATGATTTTCTCGGAGATCTTTCTGGACGTCAACTAGGGGCTCTAGTTGTATTCCTGTATTTAAGTAGTATTTCTGTTGCTTTACAAAACTGGGCACAACTTGAGGGTTTTGTGTGGACTTTTTTAAAACAACGAGTGAGATGGCAACTTTATACTTCAACAGCCCAAAAACATTTTACTGATTAGTAATCTTTAAGGACTGTTAGTTAACTGCATCAATAACTGTCCAGCAGCCATCAAGGACAAAAAAAATTGGAGGTATGATTTATAGAATCATATGGGCCAGAAGGGACCTCCAAAGGTCATCTAGTCCGACCCCCCCCTGCAGTCAGCACGGACACCTCCAACTAGACCAGGTTGCCCAGGGGCAACCTGTTCCAGTGCTCCACCACCCTCATTAGAAAGAACTTGTTCCTAATGTCTAATCTAAATCTGCTCTTCTTCGTTAGCCCTTGTTCTGTCATTGACGGCCTTTGTGAACAGACTCTCCCCAGCTTTCCTGTAGNNGCTATTAGATCTCCCCGGAGCCTCCTCTTCTCCAGCCTGAACCCCAGCTCCCTCAGCCTGTCCTTGTAGCAAAGGTGCTACAACCCCCTAATCATTTTTGTGGGCCTCCTCTGGACCCGTTCCATCAGGTCTATGTCTTTCTGATATTGAGGGCTCCAGACCTGCACACAGTACTCAGATTTGTCAACTCCTGAACTTGTGTAAACTTCATCTGTCTCCTGACACTGGCTGATTAGTATGAAGTTATTGTATGGCTTCAAGAAGACAGTTTATCTGTTCAGCTCTGGAAATTATAAGTAATTTCTTCTGAGGAAGACTCTTAAGTGCTCTTTTAAGGTGTGTCTTCACTAAACAATTAGCAGTAGTGCTTTCAGTTCTTGACCAAAAGAACCATGCCTTGTCATACTATTTAGATTAACAACCTGCATGTGCTTTCAAATTTGTTCAAGTTTACTGACTTTAGGGAAAGTCATAGATTGGAATTCAAACATATTTCTTAGTCAAGCTTGCCATCACAATGCAGGCAAAACTATTTTAAGGGCCTGTAGTCCTCCAGTCCTCTTGCTGTGGTTATTCTCTAAGGACATGTAAACTGACTTAATGTGCTGGTAAAAGCTCTTAGAGGATCTCAGCATAAAAAGTAGAAGATACCAGTAGAGGTACACAGATGAACAAAAATAGTATTGAAGATGCAGAATCACTTGAATGGTGTTTTACAGGTTAACCTGGGTCTTTGAATTCGGTTGCAAATCTTTGAGCTCTCCATGAGGTATCTAAAGGGTATCTAAACACATGTGAATAAAGCAAAAGCTGTTTTCAAAGAGATGGAGACAATCACTTTTCTGGCAACGAAAATAAAAATATGTTCAGTAGCTTCTGATTCTCTTTGCTTTCTTTTAGAGCTAGTTTCTACTATTCCAGTAGCTGTCACAGGGGAAAACAGTGGTTTAGGAAGATTACCATTTGTGTATTTTGCCATCATCTGAAAGAGAGACTAATAAATGCTTGTTTCTGTAAGCCCTTGGGTAAAAAGCAATAAAGCCAATAAAGAAAATCAACTGGTATGGAATAAGCTGATTTCAAATGTTTACTTTGTAATAGTTTCATCCAAAGTTATCTTCAAAAGGCATAAAATTACCTCTCATGGCTAATCTGCACTGATATCCCCAAGTTTTACCTGTTACTGCAATATGGAGGCTTCATCCTGTTTACTTAAAGTGTATGGTGTCCTGGGAGTTAAATGGATTATATTGTGTTTTGTTTTGTCACCTCCCCATTGGTTCTTCTTTTAGCTAATATTTAGTCCTAAAACTCTCCCATGTGCTTTTTGTTGTTCTGGGTTTCTTTCAGTTGTATACTACTCCTGGTTTAGTATGAAAACCCTTTAGTCCACATGGACCTTTGATTAATGCAGCAAAAAGTCTGTATTTTGTTTGGATGTTATTGTTTCAGTTATCAGGGTGTAGTGAGGAGCTAATGAAGTCCTATGGGTATCTTAAATGTGGGAGGCCCTCCATCCTATTACTAAAATATGTAGCTTTTAAATAGATTACAGATTAAGAGTGAGGACTTAACTTTGATCCAACTAGATGGTAATGATTATTATTCTTCTTTTCTCACTGCATTGAAAATGTGAGTTCTCTTGCATTTTTTAAGCATTCCTGTTGCTTTTGGTGATCCATTCAACTGAAAGGCTTAATACAGTAAGATTTGAAATATTTATATTAAACTTGTGTAGGTATGTAATTCCGTTTTCAAAATATGCTAATTAGTAGACATAAATTTACAAAACCTGAATCAATAAAGTTCTGTTAGTGAAACCTGTATTCAGGCTTGTATTCTGATGGATGGCAAGGATGCTATTCCTTGCTGTCTTCAATATAGGCAGGATTTTGTGTAAAGCCAAAATTTTTAGAATAATAGCAGCAATTTCAGGGGACATAAAAGAAAGCATTTTGGGAGCATGGGTAGACCTCTGAATTGTTTTATGATTTGTAATCTTAACTTTGTTTTCAAATGACAACCCATTCTGTAGTTGTAGTTGCAAGTAAACATTCAACACTGCAACCAAGTCAATCCAATAAAAATACTGCTTGAGCTGTCAGAGAGCTTGAAACAATAGCTCTTAGATGTGAATTAATCCATTCTTAAAACTGTGAATTTGAGTGCCAGTAGTGATGTTCTAAAATGTCAGAGTTCTTTACTGTTTAGCTATTCATCGAGCTCTAGAAAGTAATACTATATATGCATCTTATTTGCATTCTGAATAATACAGAGCCCAGATACAGTCAGCCCAGCTGATAGAGTCAATAAAATGGACAAAAGAATATAGATAAGTGGATATTAAACAAAACAGCAGCAAACTCTTCAGATCTGAAATCACTTTTCTGAAAAAAGTATTGTAAAACTTTTGACTTGCTGATAAAATTACTGTCAACTCAGGATGCTTCAGTCACAGGGCATACACACAAGGAAGGCTGAGTTGCTGAATGCCTTCTTTACCTCAGTCTTTACTGCTAGGGCCAATCCCCAGGAGCCATGGACTTCGGATGAATCAGAGATGGTCCTCGTCTACCAAGGGAAGATCTTCCTTAGTCCAGACTAAGTTAGAAATCAGTTAAGAAGGCTGGACATCCACAAGTCCATGGGTCCAGATGGGATACATTTGAGAGTGCTGAGGGAGCTGGCACAAATCATTGCAGTGCCATTCTCCATCATCTTTGAGAGGTCCTGGAGAGCAGACGAGGTGCCCATGTACTGGAGAAAGGCCAATGTCATCCCAGCCTTCAAAAAGGGCAAGAAGGAGGAGGAGGACCCAGGGAATTACAGACTGATCAGCCTCACCTCCATCCCTGAAAAGGTGACAGAACGCCTCATCCTAAGTGTCATCTCAGAGCATGTGGAGGATAAGAAAGCTAGCAGGAGCAGTGAACATGGATTTACCAAGGGGAAGTCATGTCAGACTAACCTGATAGCTTTCTATGATGTCATGACCGGCTGGATAGATGAGAAGAGGGCAGTGGATGTTGTCTACCTT
>BJBW01006934.1:0-112994 GCA_004320125.1 Scolopax mira
TCCCTGGAGGGGTTCAAGGCCAGGCTGGATGGGGCTTTGAGCAACGTGCTCTGGTGGGAGGTGTCCCTGCCCAGGGCAGGGGGGTTGGAACTCGATGATCTTTAAGGTCCCTTCCAATCCAAACCATTCTATGATTCTATGATTCTATGACTGTAGATTGAAAGGATGGTCTTTTGCTGATGGTTGAGACTGAGCAGTTGCAAACATATATCCTATGCTTTCTGAGTGAATTTAATAATCCAAATATTTAGGCTGAGGTTCTCACTCCCAGCCCAGCCTCTTTTATGTGACTGAGGTGGTCAAAAGAACACTTTGGAGCTGTGGTTCACACTGAAGGAGACCCCAGACGCTGTGGAGGACTTTTCTGCATAGGCATTTGTGAATTTGCAGCATGAAGAATGTGCCAAAGAGCAGTGTAATATGCAGAGAGTGATGTGAGAGGAAAATGTGCCTAAGGTTACTGTTTTAAAATTTGGGTAGTGTCACGGTCCTTAAGACTGATCGAAAGAACACGCTAGAATCAGGCTTTTGTCAAAATTTGAACAGTTCAGGAGATTAAGAGTGTGTGAGCAAAGGATGACAGGAAATCCCAACAGCTTCATGCCTCCACATTATTCTTCTCAGATGTACGGGCAAAGGCTCCATCCCTCTGTGTGCCTCAGTTCCTGAACCTAAACCTATTTGTTTCTTCTATATGTATTATTAGACTTGTAAATTTATGTTGTAATGACACACTAATTCAGCAACTGTCTTTAAAGCCTACCTCAAAGCTTTCAAGATACTGAGATGCTGAATTTGGAAAGAGAAGCAGCTCAGTGTCTTTCTTTTCTCCTCCTCTCCCATCTGTATCAGCTACCTCTATCAGTGCCTACAATTTCCTGTCTAAACCAGTTTCTAACAGGCAGCTAGGTTATAATGAAAATACTTTACAGATAACTTTAAATGGAACTTTGTGGATCCTCTCTGATGGATTAATTAGTAATCAGATTAAAATATTTTTATTTATGGAATGCCAAAAGCTTGTAGATTATTCTAAGTAAACTAACTCCTGTGAAATTACTAATTCAGAGTCCAGTTACAAGTCTCATGTTATAGCTGTTTATTTATCTTCTATTTTAATAATCAGAAAAATGCTTTTGCCATTTTAGTTTTTTTCCCACACAGCATTCTGGCCATCCTCTCTCACTGGAGTAGGTTGGCAGGAGCAAAGATCTGGGTTGTTACCTTTTTTAACAGAAAGGATCAAATTTCTGAAATGTGTTGCCAGTTTTCCAGAAAGCACTGAAGTAAGTTCTGCAATGCAATTTCTCATCTTTTTATACTAATTGCTTTGATCGTTCTTTTAGATTTTTTACTAGCAATTTAGTGCTGGAGTTGCATCTGTTTTCTGCTATGACTATTACAATTTGTAAAGCTGCTGTTAAAGTGCAATCATATTCTTCTCCTCTTTCTATTCACCTCTTTCTTTATGAAATGTTTTGAAGCTTTCTGTCACTCTTGATACCAGCAGTTGGGGTAATCATAAAATATTTTTAACAAGAAATCATAAATAATGGGGGGAAAAAAAAGGGATTCCAAAATCCTCATGTGATTGCCTTTGATACCTTCTTTTCCTCTGTTAAACTTTCACAACACTGTCACTCCTGGGAAGATCAGGTTTTATCCTGGCAAATCAGCTGAAGTTGTGCAGAGTTATCTGGCTTGATGCTCCCAAGGACTGTCTCCCAGTTTTAGCTGTGCCCTTGGGAGTGGTGATGTGCTCATTTAAAGTTTTATAGCATAACGCATTTATGCCCTCCCATATAGTCTGCCTTTTCATACTCCTCCCCCCCCCCCCCCCCCCCCCCCCCCCCCCCCCTTTTATGTGTGTGGTTACTTGGGGTTTTATATCTCTGATTTGAACGCACACCCTTCCACACATCTCAAAAGCCATTGGAAATATAATGTGCACAGTAGTTTGTAAATTAAATATGCTTAAGTAGCAGAAAACTGCAGTAACTAAGGCTGATATATGGACTTGGAAGACTAAATCTAACTTTGTGGATTCAATTATAATTACAGCTGTGTTAGCTGGCGCATTGGCAAGATGAACCTGCCAAGACTGTCTTACTAGAAACCGTAGAAAGGCTGACCACATCATCAAAGAATAGCTCTCTGATGACATAGTACCTGCAGCTCTCCAGCTGATGGCCCACAGATCCATCTGAAGACACTAGTTGGTTTGGTGGGAGGCAAGAGAAGAGAAAGGATGATGGTTTGCTGCCAGGGTAAAAGGTAAGGGGGATGTTTCCTCTTAGAAAGTTCAGGGAGAAAGCCTAAGTCTCCAGAAAAAAAGAAGGGGAAATTACAAAAATATATTGGATTTTGGAGGAATTTGGATAGCTGAGGTGTGTCGGAGCCAGATTGCAGTTACTTATTAGGGACGAAAGGTTCAGAAATGCAGCGCTTAACACTCTCTCCAGCTCTGTGAAACTATTTATGAAGAGCTAACTATAATTAGAAGTCCAAATTAAAAAAATTGTAAACCAAAAATTTACTTTAAAAAGTGGGCAGATGACCAACTATTTTTACTGGGCAGCACTGGAATGTTAATGCGGAACATACGCAAAGCTGTTATGAAAAAAAATACACCTCTTTAATGATAATATCCAAATAGAATAAATGATATTTGCATTAAGCACCAATTGGGAGTCAGCACAGGTCCCTGAGAACTGGAAACCCACTATATGTTACAGGATAAATTGTTACTGACAGAGCTAGTTTGAGATATTTTTCTGCAGAAAAAAAAAAAATATGAAAGGGAGGAAGAAACACAATTGCTCTTGCAGAATGAATGAAACTGTTTTGTCAGTTAGTAGTAAGCAAAATAATACAGGCTTCATTTTACCATTTTAAAAGTGTCTTTGATCTGAATTGCATGGGGTGTGTATAACCTCATACCAAGTAATGGAAGTTGTGAATAATCTACATAACTGCTTTCCCAACCTCGTTTATCCATTTGGTTAAGGTTTAAGAAAATAATCACCTAAATCAGCAGCCTGATTTTGTCCCTTAACACATACCCACACAGAATCACAGGGAGAGTTTATGGTGGGTGGAATGTAATTATCTGACCTGGAATTTGCACAGAGCACATGAGGTTAATAATGGAAGGCTTTCCAGGCACATATTTCAATTACCAATCACTATTTCTCTATGGTGGTCTTCACGATGGGCAAGCCAAAATCACTGGGGTGAGAATTAATGTAAAATATTTCAAAACCTGAACGCAAAGCTGACTGCCATATTTTGGCAACAGCCACATCAGAGAGGCTAAACTGAATTAGGTTTCTTGGGTAGTGGTTTCTCCTGAGTGAAGGGGATCCCGTTACAAAGAGCTGTGGCACAAAGCCCAGAGAGAAAAGCTCTGCTGGATTTGTGCTACTTCTCTCCACAACCAGCCGGAGTGTCTCTATATCCTGCTCCTAGAAAGGGCAACTAACGTGAATGACTCTGGCTGGAGTCAACCAAGTCCATCCAATGCTTTTAACTCTCTCACAGCTCTGATGTTATTAGAGCTAAAAGCAAGGCTGGGTATGGCAATGACAAAGAGGATCTGTGTGCATGGGAGGAAAGGAGAAAATGGAGAGGATGTATTCTTCAGGCAAGTCAGGAGAACATCAAGTCTAGACCTAAAAGAAGAGGGATACTGAACTACAATTCATTTAAAATGAATTTGTGACACTCAAGATAAAACATAGATCTTCAATATGCCATTCAATAGATGCAGAGTGCATTCACACCTTGAGTTGTATTTAGGTCCGGTGCTGCATCCACCAAAATCTACAGGAAAACTAAGGAAAATACAAAGAAAATTGGGGGTTGGACTAGATGATCTCCAGAGATCTCTTCCACCCGCATATAATTTTGTGATTCTGTGGAAAGCAGCAGAAGTGATCAAAAACATGGAACAGTAACCATATGATGAAAAACAAACCTAAAAAAACCCTCAGTTGAGAGAGGAGATAAAATCATGCTCTATGTGAAATTTAGGTGCATAAAATGATGTGTGCTCTGGAAGAAGAATTACTTTCAATTGTATTTCATGAATAGATGAACAGATGAAAGCACCAGGTAGGAGATAATTTTCATACAACTCACAATGTTACAGCAGAACTCATTTTCACAGGATACTAGACATGCCAAAAGTCAATTTGGGCTCAAAAAAGCTGGTGAGCCAAAGAAAATTACTACAAGGGCTATTAAACATAAAGATGTTACTGCTAATTTGGGAAGTTCCTAATTCGCTAGTGGCTGGAAGTGGGGGAGGCTTACTGGGGAAGGAGCAGTTTGTGTTGCCGAGACTTGCCCTACTGCCAGAGACAGGCTATTGGGCTGAAGAATTTTTGGTCCAATCAAAAATTGCCTTTTGTAATGTTCTCACTTTGATATTTCAGGACAACATGAACACAGGGTGCTTGGGAAGGACAGATACTTCCTAGAAGCACTTGCCCTACTGTACTGCTGTAGAGTGACTATGGAGCCATTAAACTGAATGCTTCCTATAAATAAGGGCCCAGGCAACTAGCCAGCCCCACGTGTATTTCTGGGTATATAGCAGCTGAGCTGGAGATGTCCATCTAGTTAGAGCTACCAGCCATAGGGAAATCCCAGACAAATGGATGATTCTCCCCTTAGTCTGCCCAGACAAAACTTTCTGGCAAAAGGAGGAAGAAATGTCCAGAAAACCCAGCTTAAGGGTTATAATGTACTTAAAATGGATTAGTGAGCAAATGGGAAAAGGAGATGGTGGTCTCCACCCACCTGTTTCTATGCCACATTTAAAAATAGTCCTACAGGCTACTAAGCTCATGCCCTTGCAGAAAGATGAGTGTGTAGTACACAATCCACACTGGAAACTGAATGATTGGTTTGTTCATAATCTATTATATGCCAGGAAAAAAAAAAAAAAAGTAAGCTGCATTATCCTGGAGAACTTTAATACTTTTGTTGGAAACCACATGCTGTCTGTTCAAAACACTCCATTTTTGAAAGTAAAATGTAACAATTCAAAGAATCTTGCATCTGACAGAAGGGAATTACCTAGTTCTCACCTTGCCATAAACTAAGCAAGCCACTGTAGAGGTGAAATTTAACGGTTACCTTGAAGTACATATTCATGAATTCTATCATTTAGGATATGGCTGGTGTTTCAAGAGAGTTGATTTCACAAAGTTGACAAGAATGAGGAATTTAAATCACCTGTAGAAAACAATGTTCAAAAAAGAAGAAATAATCAGGAAATATTTAAATGAGTTTTTCTCTCACTTATCCCTAGAATTATAAGATGTTTATCATGATAAATGAAAATAATCTAATGGAGGGTGAAATGATGGCCACTACAAAAATTAAAATTAATCTAGAAGGAAGAAGGAATAGAGTGAAAACCTACAGCAAAGTGTAGCATTAGACAAGGAACCACGGCAAAAATTATGAAAGAAGCAAAAGTATGCAAGGAAGAACACTTTTTGCCAAAGCAGAGAATTGTAATAGCACCAAAGAAAACCTGTGAGTGTCCATGTTATTACGTAGTTGGAAATATTATTCTGACTGCTGTTAATGACACAAAGGAAGCAGTGTTCAATGGATATTTCTGCTTTTTATTCAGGACAGAGATGGAGGACACATTCTTATAAAGGACAGCGCTGAAAATACTTCCTACAGCAAAGCAGGAGGTAGTTAAAACAATAGGTGAGGATTCCTGCATCTGCAAGAGGGAAGACAGTAAGGGCATAAGCTGTCTGAAACACTGAAGAAATTGTAGAGGTGTAGTAGGCAGCAACAACTGTAGTAATGTTGTGAAAAGTTGACTATAAGAACATCAGTTTTGGTGTTACACCCTGGCACAATAATGTACTGGGTCATTTGTAATTTCTTTAATAATGAATTAAGGAACAATATAATGAATAACACAATGAAGAGTTAATGAAAACAGATCTTGTTTGTTTTTTTAATGTTATATCTGTGCTTTTATGTCTTTGATGAAATTAAACATTTCAGGGATAATAAGGTTGATACTATAGATTTCTGTAGGGTATCCAACTTGGCATTTTGTTTTACTTTGACCAAGAAACCTGTATGTTGTAGATTCAGAGTATTGCTCCATTAAATAACGCATTGGTTAAGGAGCCATATGGAATTGTGAACAGGAATCATTTGTGAGACATCTATGAGGGAGTCCGACAAGCTTTAATTCATGGCCGTCTGCTACTTAATGTTTTATTGATTAACTAGAGGAAGACACAGAATTGTTATATGTAATATTTACAGATGATCTAGATTGGAAAGAATCCTTAATAACAAAGAGAATAAATTAGTTACATTGAATAATTAGGATTCTGTGGTCAGCTGCAGGCAACTGAAATAGTTTTCAATATAAGCAAACTGTATTTACAGACTAGGGAAGAAGTACCTCTGCAAATGGCTTGTGAATTGTAAAGGATAAAGAGCACTTAAAAAGGGTAGTACAGTTCTTATATATGAGGAGAGGAAGATGGAAGAAGACAGAGGATGTGGTGATGGGAAGCACTGATGGGACGCTGTGCTCCGAGTTGAACCTTAAGCATATTGTGGAGGTAGAATTTGAACATGAAATTATAAGATGGCAAAAGATACTTTACACCCAAGACTTGGGGACCCCATTCTAACTGCAATATCTGTGGACGTGATTGTTGACAAAAATCAGGTTTGGTGTGAGCTAATGAGCAGGTAAAGGCTCTTCAATTTATCAGAACTGGTGATGGAAAAAATAATACAATCAAATTCAGCCTCAAAACAAAGTGGAAATTTTAGTCTTTTGTGAGTTAATTGATCACTGAAATTATTACAAGGTTTGGTTTGTGTTTCCTCTGTCCTTGGAAAGCATTATATCATGCTAATAAGCTTTTTCTAGTTGAAATAAAAATAATTTGAGGAAGATTTATTACATATTTTTGGAGTCAATGTAGCTAATCATACCATCCTGTATCACACTGTAATGTCTAAAACTTATTGTTCTACTCTATTAATGTTATTTTCTGAGATATAGTCTCAATCATTTTTCCCACAGTATGGGTGGATGACCAGTTTTGAAGTTGGCTGTAGTTATGCACATTTATTTGGGATTGCATTTTGCTCCAGAATGTTTGCAGACACTGCAAACCCAGAGTGACAGGTGCCTAAACAGATAATCATCTGAAACAAACCTGTTCTGTAATCTACCTGACAGTGAGCACACAGGGTTCTTGTGAACAGTCCAGTAGCAAATTTAGAGTGAACAACACAGCTTAGAGCAAAGGTGACATCTTCTATCACCAAGTTTTCTCCTTGTTCCTACTAGGAACTCTCCATAAGTCCTCCTAGTGCTTACTAACAGCAGAGCTGAAGTAATGTTTGGAATTACCGTGAGTAGTAAATGTTACCCCTTGTTACTTTAATGAAAAGCCATCAGAGTAAGATAGTTTTGTCAGATGCAGTTCTGAGTTCCTGTAAACACTCTATGAAATCTATCTTTTTGAATACCAGAGGGAAGTCAGGGAAGGAATCCTCACTCTCATCTACATAAGAATTTTGGAGAGCAGTCAGTGAGCAGTCCTCCAAAGCTCTCTGCAGACCACCTCTCATGGTTTCCAGGACCTTTCTACACTGTCTCATTCAGAGAGTGAGACCCATCAGGTAGAGGTCCTTAGAGAGGGCAAAGGTTTCTATCCCCAAGCTGGTGCAGGCAGGAAAGAAAAGGGAACAAAGAGGGTTTCTGATGTGTTGGTATTGGAAGGTAATAGTGTGGGAAGAGAAAGCAGAAGGAAGCCAGGTGCACTGGAAGCAGGATATAATAGAAGGTGTGAACAAACCAAATTCAGCTGCCTCCAGGAACAAGACATTATGCAGGGATTTCTTCTCCTGGATGCTTCTGGAGGCTACCAGGGCAGCTAAAAGGACTGAGTCATCCAATATAGCTCCTTAGTCTTTTCAAATTGAGGTTGGCTTCACCCCAAAGTTGTCATTTTAGTTACAATTCCTTTAGGCTAAGGTTTTCAACCTAACCTCTCCTGACTGTGGCAGGTGACCCAGTCCCCTGCTCCCTCTTTGCCCCTGGTGCAAATTCCTTTTCTGCTGGTGCAACTGTTTCTGTAACAATGCTCTCAACTGGGGAAATTACTTGGGTTGGGAGGGGGGGGAGGGGAGAGATAAAGAAATACCTTTTTTTTTCCTTAAAACAACTAGTATATAGATATGCTTGAGAACACAGCCACATAAATAGCCTCAATACCAAAACTGGATGGCTAATCAAGTCCAGAGGAGTGGAGGGGTTGTTTGGAGGGGGCAAGCAGATAGGGCAGGAGAAAAATGGAAAAGGATCTTTCACCCTAGCTTTACTATGAAAGGTTTCATAATGTGAGCTTTTCTGCACTTTGATTGTTTCTCCCTCTCTTTCTCACATCCAGATACATGCACATACCCTTCTAAAAAATATCCAGCAAAGCCTTCCTCCAAGATAGTTCAAATTCCTTAGTGGCCTTGGGTGTGCCTTTGTTGCAGTTTGAGTACTGCTATCACATTAAAAATGAGCCTGTTTCTACTATCTTAAATGAAGAGTGACCGTCACACCCAGCAGTTCCAACTAGATTTAACCCAGCCTATAACAGTATTAATCCTAGATCACAACCATAAGCTTCTGCATATGTTTCAAATAAGGGAAACTAGCATAAACCCAGCACCGTTTTACAAGACGTTGTTTTAGTTCACGAGTAGATAAACTGCAGTTTCAAAAGCTATTTTAGCCTGAACAGGAAACCAAATTATAATAAAAATGACATGCAAATCCTGTTTTCACTCCAATGCTTAAAGCAATAAAAGAATAAACTGGGTTTATCAGAGTACCCTGTAGTTAACCCTCTTGATGGCAAAGTCAGTCCTCATCCACACCAAGGTCGGGTGCAAGAGTTTGGACTGCTTCAGCAGTCCAAAATTACCTTTTTTTCAAAGGGAGAGCTTTCTCAGGTGGAGTGGAGGAAATGCAACAGTACCACCTATACATATTCCTTGGATAAATAGTTTCTTGGGCAGAGACCTCTGCACCAGCTACTCTTCAATTTCCTTGTGGGTAAAATCAGTTAATTGACAGTATCAGTAATTTGTTATGATTTCATTTGATTATTTGTTTACAGTAGCCTTCCTTTTCAGTGTACTTTGCTGAAAGCACAGTAGGGACTATATTTTGTATGTCTATTTTCTAGACCATATACTATACAAAGCACAGTCATAAGGACGATAGGGCATAGACATCAGGATACTTTAACCACATAGGCGAATTAAAAGCATGTTTCTACACATGTAGATACTTTAGCAAATATTTCCTCTGTTTTGGGAATGAGGAAGCTCTTTTCTTCATAAGGTTTTGAACTGTTTTTATCCCCCCAAAACACTGATACAACCTGGAAAAAACTGACACAAGCTAAAAAAGTTGCAATGATAATACAATGTTTGAAACAATTTATATTTGTGTTTTGATTAAAATCTATTTATTTTTACATACGCATGCATTTAAGATGGCCAGAATCCAGTGGAAGCTACTATTAGAAGCTGACACATACAACAGAATGAGATGAAGTAGAATTTGAGAGAGAGTTCAGCAAGGTAAAGTGAGTCCTCCACTTATTTCAGGTTTTTACCCTTCTTTAATACTGACAATCAACAGATTCACAGCTTTGCGATAATTTAGAATTTAGACATATCATGGTTCTTTACCTAAGACTGTTTGCTGGAAAATTTAAATTTCTCCAACCACTCTACATCTTCGTTATTGTGTTAAAGTATTGATTTCAGCTTCCAGGCAGCAGAGAAAATGTTGAAGAAATGTACCAATGCAGTGTTGATTTCCAACATAATCCCCTCACTTAGACTTTTCTGGACAATTCAAGTGAAAATTAAGATGTCTACATTTTTAAATATTTCATTGTTGCCTGATTTAGCAGGAAAAGCCTGTTCGTTCTGTAATGTCACGCTTCACACCATCATTCTCCTGGTCATCAGCAGCCCACACGCGTTCTCCCAAATCTCATTTTCCCACTTCAGTGATGAACTTGTGGTCTTATGAATTCAAAATAGTAAGCACATTCCACATGGAAATTGTAGGAACAGCATAAAATTACATTTAGTATCAGAATAAATAACACAAGGACTATATTACAAGCTACATTGTTCATTTTATATTTAGTCATGAAAACTTCCATTATTCAATTTAAGTGAATCTGTCACATAATTTCCAGCCTCCTGCTCCAGAACACTGGAGAATCCAAACGCCTTATTTCAGAAGTTAGGTCCAGCCTCCCATTGAGCATTCAGGTCCTGGAGCACACAGAAGATCTTATGCAGCTTGTAGATGCTGTGGTAGCAGACACAGCCAGCCAAGAGAGTTTTTTTCTTCCTGCTGTGTTTGGCAAGGAGAGCACAACCTTTCCTGTCACATGTGGTCCCTGCTCAAGTTATCCATACTTTTCTTACCACAAGGTTAGATTACTCTAATGCACTCCGTGTGAGGCTACATCTTGAGGCCATTTGGCAACTAAATCTAGTGTGCACAATTCAACCACCTGTTTATTAAGTGGAGCATCATGCAGAGAGGACATAAAAAAACTCCAGTCTCCAAAATCTGCAATGGCTGCCAATAAATTTCTGGGCTGAATTCAAGGTGTTGGTTTTAACCTATAAAGACGTAACCTATAAGACGTTGGTTACCTGAGAGACTGGTTTTCTTTTCCCATGAAACAGTGCTTTTAAAGTTGATATGAAGGGAAGAATCTGAGTTGGTATCACTCAGGTATAATAAGGGTGATGGCAGAACCATCTCCATTATAATATGTTTATCTGTTATGAAATGTCTCTGTTCATGCAAGAATGCAAAACTAACACGCCAGTCTGGGCCTGAACAAAAGCTAGAAATACTCGGGCTGAAGCCTATTACTATGTTCTGCTTTCCCCCTTCTCTAACTACAGTTGCTATTTATATTGCTTAACTTCAGAAATGTGATTTAGTAATCTAAGTTAAACCTGATGTTAACAGCTGCTAACCCAGCTACAGCTCACATTATGTGTTTAGCATCCCTCTCTGAGGTACCCATCTCTCCTGATGTAGGATAGTACAGAATCTAAAGAACTGCTGGAAGAGAGTAACATGCTACAGCAGTCCAAAGATTTTCCTTGGTTAATTTGCTGGTGTCCCTGAGTCTGAGTCAAGTTGGATTATTCCTGGCCTTCAGACCTGTGACTACATCTCTACTGGTAAATAAAATGGCACAGTGCCTATTCTCCAGCATTTAAGTGTCCTGGTAAAGTTCACATCTGTAAGTCAGAATTCACAAAACTTACTGGTCTCACACATGTTGTCAAAAGCAGCTTCTGACCAGTGAAATCCCTCGCAATAAGCCTGGGCACTGTGTGAGAGAGTGTTCATGGGCAGAACCAGGCCAGGGACCATGTCAGCAGTTAAGTTATGTGCGTGGTTATATGGGAAAATATTTGTGTTCAAGGCCTCATGAGTTCCGTTTACTAGTATGGAAGTAGCCTGGGAATCTTGAAGTCATTGGCCTACAACAGCCTTCTGTATGACCAAAGAACCATGTTCATAAATAACAAAAAATCACAACGGTTGATATTCCTGGCACTGTCCTGGCCTTAAGAGCAATGGGAAGGTAGAGTTTACAGAAGAGGTCTTGGGACTTTACTGGAAATTTGCCAGTGATGGGTCAATCTCCTTCAAGATGTTTCTCCTTATACTTCCTGGTGAATGTGAAGGTATACTACTTTCATAATATTTCTGAGGAAATAAACATTTCAGAGATGATTACCCAAAGTCACATTGAAGAGGGGATGCTGAGCCAGCAATAAAATCTTGCATCCAAAGATCTGTATTGATCCTTCCAATAAAATGCAGGTCACAAAAGACTGGGATGTATCTGTCTTTTCATACATTAAACAATAAATATGATAGGCTTGTGTCAGTGGAAGCAAAAAATTAACTGTCTTGGTGTTTCTTAAACAGAGAAGATTGTGTTTCCAGTATTGGACATCTTAGAGGGTACCATTGGTGCAGACAATTCTTCTTAGGGCAGAGGTGTACATTACAGGCTACATGAAACGTCTTTGAGCTGTATGATTCTATAAGCATATTTTGCTGAAGTACATTTCTTCTACTTCAAAATATGACTGAAACCATATTATTGCATCAAAAGTTGTTTGCACACTGGAATGAAGGCTGGTATATGATGTCATTTTTCAGGTTCAAGAACAACATCGTTATTCTAGGGGAAAGACAGAGCTTTCTGGGGAAATTAAGTAGATTGTGGAATTAATGACCTTTTACAGCACCCTTTGATCCAGTTCAATTCTTCCAAGTGCTCGAATAATTTCTTGCCTTCTGAATGTTGAACAGATTCTAACCCTCAGACTTTTTTTAGAAGAAAAAATCCCATATATTCTGACTAAAGCTTTGGCAGGCTCTAAATAATTTCTACACCTGCCTCTATTATCCTTATGGCTAGATTTTTTAAGTGCCCACAACTATAATGTTCAATATGTCATGAATTGTTGTTGTTTCCCACTATGCCACTTATGCTATTGTTTGAGTTAGTTAGAAAAATGTTGGAATTACTTTGACCCATAACTGTTTCTCACTTGGGTATGGTGAAGTCTTTTACTAAAACACCTTGCAAGCATCATCACTTATCTTGGGGTGAGTTCTACCAGCTATATCAGAAAGGTTTATGGTTTATGAAATGGAGATATTTTGACAATAAGGAACCTTACAAGTTCTGCAAGCTGTACCAATAGAAACAGTGACATCTCCAAGCTAGTCACACAGAATCACAGAATCACAGAATCACCTAGGTTTTAATATCATCTAGTCCAACCAATGGAAAAAAAAAAATCAACAAAAAACCCCCAAAAACCAAAAACACCACACACCATACCCAAAACAACACCAACTCAACACTAATCCATATCCCCGAGCAACACGTCAACTCATCTCTTGAATACCTCCAGGGATGGTGCCTCAACCACCTCCCCGGGCAGCCCATTCCAATGCCTGACAACCCTTTCAGCAAAGAAATATTTCCTAATATCTATCCTGAACCTCCCCTGGCACAACTTGAAGCCATTACCCCTTGTCCTATTATCTGTGACCTGGGAGAAGACACCAACCCCCACCTCTCTACAGCCTCATTTCAAGGAGTTGTAGAGAGCGATAAGGTCTCCCCTCAGTCTCCTCTTCCCCGGACTGAACAACCCCAGCTCCCTCAGCCTCTCCTCATAAGGCTTGTGCTCCAGACTCCTCATCAGCTTCATTGCCCTTCTCTGGACCTGCTCCTGCACCTCAATGTCTTTCTTGTGGTAGGGGGCCCAAAACTGGACACAGCACTCGAGGTGGGGTCTCACTAGTGCTGAGTACAGGGGGCAATCACCTCTTGGTTCCTGCTCACCACACTGTTCTTGATACAGACCAGGATGCTATTGGCCTTTTTGGCCACCTGAGCACATTGTTGGCATTCAAATGCAGTGCACTTTAAGCATGGATGATCTAAAGGATGTCACAGACCCATCAGTGCTAGCACACTTGAGTCCTCTGTTAAAGACTTTCAAGCTTTAATGTCACATTTCACATTCCATTTCTGTGAGACTATGTAAGGCACAGATGGGACTCCAAATGATCTTCACCATTGCTTGATTGGAACCAAATACAGTAGATTTGACAGGAAGAAGTCCCTCCCTTGCCTTTATAATGTGTTTCCTCTAGCAGTATTATTATGGCTACTTCTATTTTGGTGATGCAATTGGCTTGCAGATGCTGGTTTATTACTTTTTTTC
Organism: Scolopax mira; assembly: GCA_004320125.1. Taxonomy (NCBI): domain Eukaryota; kingdom Metazoa; phylum Chordata; class Aves; order Charadriiformes; family Scolopacidae; genus Scolopax; species Scolopax mira. The sequence goes on from BJBW01006934.1 coordinate 13,882, forward strand.
TGTTCTGTGCTGTGAATAATTGGAATTTAAGTCATTCAGATTTTGAAAGCTCTGAACAAAGCATGGTACTTCAGTCTCATCTTTGCATTTACACAACTAATGCATCTTTCCTGCTGTGCATCACTTAAGATTTCTGGGCACAGGCAAAGTTCAGCTATCATTGGAGACATAGGCAGTAAGGGAGTAGGAGCTGTAAGAGCATAGTGAGAACAAGTCTGCTCAAATTAGGGAGTGATTAATGGGCAATTTGAAGTCATTTGCCTATATTTACCTCCTCATTTGTGCTGCTGAGATCTGTAGCTGCAACTGAGATTGTGACAACAATTGCTTTTCAGATGTTTTAGTTTAAAAGGTTTCTTTTTAAATTTTGTCAAAAATGAAAGCTGTCAAACCACAATGGCTAACTTATTATTCCCATCTTATATGTTTACCTTTGAAAGGTCTGTACCCTTAATAAAAAATTAAAGTTTTTCAAATTCTAAATAGTTTCTGAAAATGAAATATTTAGTACTTGTGTTGGGGTTTTTTTAGGGAGGGGTATGTCCTAAGAAAAAGTTTAAAATATTTTTTCATGTTTTACTAAATGCTTTTTCCAACATAAACTCTTTTATTAAATTCATATTGGCTTCAGTGAAAATTGCGGTCAGTTCTGAGTAGCATTGTTAAAACATTTTAATTAACTATTTTTAAAATTAATTGTTATTACTCTTGTCATTATTTGGACGTACTAGGAATCCTCCTATTCCTCAGGATTTTCTGTTAAGAATCACTAAGTTGTCTGCACTTGTGCAATGTTTTTTCATTTTTTCCTCCAAACTGCCCAAACCTAGCTGACCAATGCAAAGTGTATTGCTTGATTCTCTTGTCAGATGTATGTCTTTTATTTTTTGTTGTATGAACTCTTGATTAGTCTGTAAATGGCCACACACAGTCTCTTGAAGTAGAGTAGCTTCTTGCTTTTCCATCTCCAATCAGCTGAGATAAATAAATGAAAGACACCTCCCCAGACAATGTTAGCATCTCCTTTCACAGAGATCTCTTCCTCCCTTACTCTTCCTTCATACCACTATATAGTTTCCTACTCTGTATTGGTGTACTGCACATGAATATAGCCATATTCTCAGTGGAGGTTTTGCTACTGAGAAAATACTTGGCCTATCGCAGGTAATGCTGCTAAGCATTTTTAAAAGATTCATCTGGAGTTCATTAGGTAAAAGGAACTTTATCGAGTAATATTCTTTCTCTCAGAACTGAGCCTGAGTAAACGGGTTTATTCCCTGATAGCAAGAATAGAGGACTGATTTGGGTGTCTCGAATGGAAATGTTGAGATGACCAGCTAGTCAAGATGGACTGTCTTATTTCTCCTTGTGAATATGCCAGGAGGTAAAATTTTAAGCTACAGCCCAGACATCATTGAACCCTTCTATTTTTGAGACCAACAACTGAGGTTTAATAAGAGACCCTTTTTTTTATTGAGTTAAATAAAGAACTTTGAAACATCTGTGAGCCAGAACAAAGAACAAGTGCCTTACAGATAGGAAAAATAACAAAAGTATATTCAGCAGATGAGGCATTACAGACATTATGGGCTCTGTTAATGTTCTATATCCCTTGTGTAGGCATCAGGATAAGGTGTTCTTCAATATGTGAGGAAGCTTAAGAAAAATAAGACAACCCAGAGGATCTCATAGGTCTCTTCTGATCTAAACTTTCTATATATGAATCAGAATGTAATAACTTTGCTCCCAAGGTTCAAAGAATAAATCATTCTTCCTCTTTAATTGTGGCTGCTGGAGTCAAAGGGACAACCTGTGGGCTTGAGTGGGTAGGAGTGTGACTGACAGAAAGTAAATTATTCACTTCAGATATTTACATTTTGAGTTGTGTAGAAATGATCTAAGATGAAGCATCAAGAATATATGGCAGTAATCTTCAGTAATGCACTGCCTAGTAGTCAATGTGCTCTTAGACTCTTACAAGGTTTGCAGTTTATGAAAAATATTTAAGTGTTTCTGTTACACATTTTGGTTGCCATGCTAACTTGGCTTCCATCGGACTGCAACAAACCCAAAACACCTCCTTACATACTTGCTTTATGACATTTTATTAGAATGCCAATATAACAGTTTTATAGTAAATGTAGGATATGGCAGGAGACTAAAATAACACCATATTCTCTGAATGCTTTAATCTAGGTTTAATAATTTTAAGGTTTTTGGACATTTGTAACTTAACCTGTGGGCATAATCTAGTAGTAACAGTGCTTGAGAGAAGTTATGAGCACTGCGCTCTGAGATTACAGTGGCTCAAATAACATAGTGGTTCCAAGGGAAACTAAATCTTTTTAAAACCCCTCAAACATCAGTTTAAACTGTTAACTTTAATTTTATTTTAAATTCATGTTAGAGTAATTGCATCAAGCTGGGATTATGTGCGTTCTCTCATTCTATCTTACTGCACTTCTGCCTCTTTTAACCATTTCCTCTATGAGTGATTCTTATTTGTTGCTTATTAATGGACATTTCTCCCTCACAGGGTGTATTCAGTTAAAACGATATCTTACCGATGAGAGCTTTGTTGGAGCACTACTGGCAGCACATGTAATTTAAACATTATGAAAGGAAGGGTGTAATTCATAGTATATGTAAGGATATTTATTTTTTTTTTCAGAGGATCTGTCAATTGAAAAAATGAGTCTTCTATATTAGAAGAATGGAAGATTTCCATTATTATGGAAATACACATTTCTCTTTCTACTTTTTACTGATTTGCATATATCTTCTTCTCAAAAACCCAGCAAGAATTGCAAAAACCATCAATTTTTACAAGTTTTGCCTGTCAATATGTGTCCAGGTTGCGGTGCTTAACATGACACACCTCACAGGAGTCCAAGATGTAAAAATTGTTGGGCACGCACCTCTGAAAATCACACATTGTCTTTAGCCAAATATTTGTAGCTTGAGGGAACTAGAATTGTTTTGCAAATTACTGTACAACTCAGAATAATCTTAGGGAGGAAAAAACCTAAACTTTATTACCTTTGCTATACAGCAGAGGAAACTAAGAGACAGAAAGGTTAAAGCCAAAAATGTCACAGAAGGAGTCAACAGAGAAATGAGCATTTTGAGAAAAATTCCCATTTTGGAGGCTAAGGAGCCTATAGTGAGAGAAACAAGAAAAATCTTTATATTTGCTCATATATATGTTTTTGTCTAGTGAGTTTAGTCATAACTGCCTCCCTGCTTAAAAAAGATATTTTCTAAACAGGCAAAGCCTCAAAACCAAGAAAGACTTCAACAAATGAAGGCAGGGAACCTTATTTGTGTTAGCAGAAGAGGAGATAGCACCAGGGAAATCTTAGTCTTTGGAAAAGTAAGGTAAGGTGAATAAAAAACACCAATAGGATGGTCCAGCACTGAGGATGCTGTTAGTGTAGGAAGTACACAAGTCAAGCTTTTGTCCAATTTTTCCATCCTGTATAAACAGCTTTTATTCAATTTGATTTTACTTGGAGAAGAATTAATATATGAGACATATCCTTCAAAAAAAAACCCAAAACACCAAAACAACAAACCAAACCAACACAAAAACCCGCTAGTGAACCTGCTAGAAGATAGACAAGTGTCTGGAAGAAACTGTTCAGATATTACAGTCTGGCTATTAAAGGAAACTTCATATGATCTAGACTTCCTTCAGTCCCAAATTCATGTAGAATTCATGTAGAAATTCCATGTTTTAGATTCATCAAGCCTTACAGCTTGTAAGTGTTTTCCTCAGTGGCTGAGCTAAGATAATAAAGGATATCATATAAGCAAATGCATCAATCCTCCATGGGTCCTGTGTTTCGGTACTGATGGATTTTGTTATGATTTAGATTTTTTATATTTCCTAAGTAGTATTTCTTCTACTTCATGTTGGATATCAAGCACTGTACCACCTTAATCATAACTAATTTGCCTTTTTGTGGAACCCTTAGCCCCAGAAAAAAATGCCCAGTGACCCTATACATAATTAACTAAGAAAACACTGCCTTCTGTGTATAATTACTTAGGCTAGTGGGGAAAAAAAAAAAAAAAGAAAGAAAAAACACACACAAAAAAATCAAATAAGTTTGCTTCTCCATCCATCGTATTGGGGAGTTATAACCTCCCTCCATACCACAGCACCAATTTGACACTTTTCAGAAACTTGCTGCAAATGAGAGGTGTCATTTCAAACACAAGAATTGGCTGCTCTGAAGAGGATGGAGATAAAGGGAATCAGACTCAAAACAGAGGGAAAAGAAAAACCCTGATGGCTGGGCTCTGCCATAGACAAAGTTTATAGAGTAGATTTTTATCAATTGCCTTACTCCATCTGTGGTTTATGTCAGCCTCTGGCTTTATGACTGAATATTCACCTGAAGCTGTGTGCCTAGCCCAGATTGTGTCTTTCTCACAAAGCATAACCCTTGTCAATGGTATTATGACCAGCAGGACAGAGATTAAACCAGGCATTTGTTATGCAAGAGTCCCATATATCCTCCTCTTTGTGATGTATAAGAAGAATCTGAATCAAAGTATTTCAGTACAGGGAGGAGACACTTTTGCTAAGTAGGTGAACGCAAGCTGAGGCTCTTTTTCTAGCTTCCTTGATAAAACGTTCTGGTTTGGGTTTCGTCCTGTATATTAAGTTGTAATATCTGGGCTCCAGACCCTCCTTCAAAAAATACTTGTTAAAGCATGGCTGGGAGCTGTGTATGAGTGTAGATGACACATTTTACTGACATTGTATGTATGCAAGCGTGGACGCATTTTACTGAAAAAGATGTTTCCAGATTCATGAAGGATTCATTCAAGGAGATGCCTTGGAGTTACAGCTGGATTTAAGTGTCTAAAGTAGCAGTTAGACATCTAATTGTTTTTCTGGATTATTCATCGCTTTTTTTCCTCCTGTGGGAAATCTGTATGTTACAAATAAACATCCCCAGCAGCTGGAAGTACCTTAAAGAATACTCACCCTGCAGTATTTCAGGTCTTAATAAAGCCACTGACCCAAGAAAAAGAAACCTATAAACTTCAGTGCTGGCAGGTGAAGAGTTTTTCACTGAAGCTGTCTTCTTAGATCACAGATTTTGGCTATGCTGTGTTTATACACTCATCAGCCATGATAAAATATATGTGTATGGACCACCTGCTATTCCAGGTCCTGTCCAACAAGGGTACAAAAGAAAAGGATCATTTGTCCCCAGACTCTTCACCCCTGTTGGGTATGCTAATTTCTGTCCCAACATCCTTAAACATACACACAAAAACTTTGTCTCTAGCATACTCACAGTTGTGTGGGGAGATACTCCCCTGCCTGCTGGAGAGGATTCACCTTGTAAACACTTTTACTGTCAAAGCTTGGCTATGGAATCTCTGCACAAACTCCCCCTTTAATTGTCTTTGACTCTTCTCCCATCACAGACAATTTCTTCAACATGTCCACAGTTTCTTCACTGCCTTAGCAGAAAATCTCTGCCAAAGATAGCCTGCCAAAGGCAAATGATAAGAAACAAAATAGCTATTGTGGGATAGTGAGTGTGTCAGTCAGTTCAAGGAGCAAAAGGATTGGAACCAAGAACAAAACTAACAGAAGTCTGAAAGCCCTAGAATTGAGGATGGAAAAGCTTTTCCTCCCTGTTCCTGCAGCAAGTAAAGACTGAGACTCAGACTGACTGTGTCCACTTAAGTCACAACTAAAGATTCTGGGTTTCAGAGAATAAATTCAGCTTTATTAATTCCCAACAGCATGTAAAAATCAACGTTTTGACTTTGGAGTGATGACCAAGACATCTGAGTGTTGAGTCCAGCCCAAGTACTGTTGATCTATAGACATAATATCTCGGACTTGAAAGGGGAGATAATCTGAGCACACCTATTCTTAGTGCACAGCCACTTTTCTTAAAGACTAGGTGGGAACTAGACAAACATCTTTTATTATATTGCTTGTAGCTGTGACACTGGTTCAGTCCCACCACAGTCTAAAGAATTTTGAACCTTCTGCTCCCAGTCCTGTGTGAAAATACCTATAGTATTAGACTGTCAACAAAAGAAAGCAATGTGTGTTATCCTTTTGTGCACAGACACATACACACACACATATCCCCAAGTTTTTCTCTGTGCATCCACAAATGATGTTTGGTCATCAATCCATGTATTGGGACCATTTCCCTGAGAACTGTGAAGTTTCTCCTTTTGGTCCTCTTTTGTAAGAAATATTGTCCTTTGACGTTAAATGGGACTAAACACAGCCTCTAAGTCAACAGCATGGGGCCAGAATGGTGACTTATATGCTGGGAGATATGTACAGTCAATGTAGGGCTAGAGAAAGCAGTGTAGCCCACGGATCAAACACCAAATCTCAACCATGGCTACAACCAGTCTATCTATTGAGGCTGCTCCCACCTGCCATGAACATAGGAATAGACTCCCTCTCCCTCTGAGACCTTGTTTCCTCTCCTGTGGTGTGATGGTGGCAAAAGTCATGTTCCCACTGTTTTGGTAATGTGAGAAACACCTAATCCTACAGCAGAGGAGGCGAGACTGATTTCACTGATTTCACTGAATTTTTAGAGTTGGAAGGGACCATAGAGATCATCTAGTCCAACTCCCCTGCTGAAGCAGGATTGCCTAGAGCATGTAAGAGCTCAGGCTCACTCAGGACTGCATCCAGGTGGGTCTTGAAAATCTCCAGAGAAGGGGACTCCACGACCTCCCTGGGCAGCCTGTTTCAGGGCTCTGTCACCCTCACTGTGAAGCAGTTTTTCCTATATTTGAGTGGAACCTCCTATGTTCCAACTTATGCCCGTTACCCCTCGTCCTCTCACTGGCAACCACTGAAAAGAGTCTGGCTCCATCATCCTTCAAACCACCTTTTAGATACTTCTAGGCATTAATAAGATCTCCCCTCAGCCTTCTCTTCTCCAGGCTAAAGAGTCCCAGCTCCTTGAGCCTTTCCTCATAAGGGAGATGCTCCAGTCCTTGAATCATCTTTGTTGTCCTTTGCTGGACTCTCTCCAGCAGCTCCTTGTCCCTCTTGAACTGGGGAGCCCAGAACTGGATGCAGTATTCCAGTTGTAACCTCACCAGGGACGAGTAGAGGGGGAAAATGACCTCCCTTGACATACTAGCCACACTCTTCCCTATGCAGCCCAGGATTCCATTGGCCTTCCTGGCCACAAGATTTGGGGTGACTTTTAAGAAATGAGTTCGCACAAAGAATTAGAATGTACTTGGCAGTGATGTCTTTATAGAGCATCCTTTGCTAGGCCAAAATCTGCTGGGGCTTCACCCCTCTTCTGTTGTAATGTGGTAGGAGTGCTTTGTACAAGAGTGGCCTGACATGTGTTTTGGGTGTGTAAAGCATTTTGTGTGTCACCGACCCCCCAAAACAGTGACTGAAGATAAAATGTAATCTTATCAGCCTTAAATTGCCCCTTTTGTTGCACGGGGAAAGATTCACTAGATCTTAAATCCAAATCCCATGGCATGTGGTTGTTCCCTCCAAAATCTTTTGTCCAAAGTCTTTTGCTTTTACCTGAGAGGGAGTAAAGCAAACGGATCCAGGCTCTTCTCAGTAGTGCCCAATGACAGAACAAGAAGCAATCGGTGCAAATTGCAATACAGGAAATTCCTTTTAAGTTTAAAAAAAAAAACTTTTCCACTGAATGGGTGGTCAGGCACAGGGACAGGTTGCTCAGGGAAGTTAAGGAGTCTCTATCCTTGGAGATATTCAAAACCCAACTGAACATGGCCATGAGCAACCTGGTCTTGCTGACTCTGGTCAGAGCAGGGGGATTGGTCTACACGATCTCCAGAGAACCCTTCTGCCCTCAACTGTTCTGTGATGCTGCAAGGTTATTATACGGTAACTTATTTACATATTTGAGTGTAATAACCAAGCTGTGCGTGTATTAGTAAGAGAGTCAAATGATCCAGTGCTTATGGTCTAAACTGAGACCAAATATGAATAGACAAAAGCGCACAAATGAGTTCCCAATGACTAGTGGTGGTTGTGATATGATACAGAATGTTAGCGTTGGATCAGATTAATGCCATTATTTTGAGGTGGCCATTTAAATATGTTTAATGAAAAGTTCTTGTAGCTTGTTCAAATGTACAAAATATGTTACAATTACAAACCTATTTATAGACCTGGCTGAAAATACCAGTGCATGCACGCATGCGGGTATGCATTGATGGTTGATATATTTGGTGACAAACTAAGACATGCGGCTGGAGACAATGTGACCATGACAGCCCAAGAATAACACTTTGGAGTCATGATAATTATTTCCATGAATATGCTCAGCAGCAATAAGGACAAAAATTATTAGAAGAGTAAAGAGTAAAGCAGAAGAGATCGCTGCAGCTGTGAATGAATCCTATGTGCAGGTCTGGTCCTCATCTCTCAGCCAGGATACGGGACATGCTTCAGGAAGGAATGACAAAGGTGGTCAAAAGCATGGAAAGGCTTCCATGCTGAGTATGGAATGACTGAGTATTCAGGGACTCTTTAGCCTGAAAAAGAGAGAATTTAGGGGAATTTAGGGAAATGAGGCATAACACTGGAAGAGTGAGTAGGTAGGGCATGACTATTCACAGTTTCTGCCAGTATCAGAACTTTCGACCATTGAATATGGTCAGTAAGACACTATTTCAGAGCAAACATAAGATGATGGATCTCCATGTAATAGAAAGTACTTGTCAGAGACTGTGGGATCTCAGGAGATCTCCTGAAGTAGAAATGGTTAGAGGCTTGGATGGTAACAGCAGGATGGATTTGTCTTGTCTTGTTCTTCCACAGGTATCTGAACATGAAGCAAGATATTAGGGTAGGGGGCTCTTGGTGTGAATCAATGCAGCCTGTACCTTTGCTCAGTTTTTTAAGGCATACCCTCTGGAGCTTTACAGTGGTATGGTAGAACTCAGTGCTAAAACATTTTGCATAAATAACATTTGCTTCAGAGCATGTATTAACACAGATACTTTTTAAAGTTAGCTTTTAGGATTGTTTCTAAATCCTATTTTATTGTAGCACTTTGTAATGCTGAGCTGTGGAATGAATTCTACTGTCATGACAGAAATAGTCTTCCATATAGTGAGGGAGAAAAAAAAAGGTTTCTTGATTAACACATTAGTTTTGAATTTCAGACATCTAGCTAATCCTCAGTTCTGCCAGGACATTGCTTTATAACCTGCAGAAGGATTTCTAACTCTGTTTTGAGCATCGATGCTGCATGACTTTGGTGTTGTATCCATTTCTCTTCACTGTCTGTCTGGGGAACCTGGGTCTGGCAGCACAGCTAATAGGAGTCTGGGTCACTCACCACTGTTGTGTGAAGTTAGACATACCAAACACAGTCTAAATATGGTCCTCGGCATCTCTCTTCCCTGTTTTGAAACAAAGCTTTTTGCTTTCCATCACTCATCTTTCAACCTTTTAAGGTCCTTTAGACAAGAACTGCCTTTTATGCTGTTTCTTTGTTGGCTGACATATGGGCATACACACATAAATCCTGCCGTATGTGTGGTTATAGTGTAAATGAGGGAGGTCTAGGTAGAAATAAATCTGTCCAAGCTGATTTTGAAATAGTAGGTGTGATATTTTAAAGACATAAGAAAGCACCTAGAGCTCCAGCAGGGAAGGGATGGGCTGATGCCAGAATCAGGGAGGGAGAATGATTTCCAGCTGGTAAGCACACAGCTAGAGAAAGAGGATGAGCTGACTATTGATGAAGCAGGTTAGGAGGGAAAGCAGGGTGTACAGACACTTTCTTAAAAAAAATGAGGACTATTCTGCAGGTCAGGTATAACTGTAAGGTTCACTGCTGACCTGTGTAGTGATCAGTTGATTTCCTTATTTTTTTCTCCTCTGCTTAAATAGACTAAAATCCTGCAAAGGAAAATGTGAAACAGAAGGATGATCGCTGTTTATTCATCTAGCTTAGAAAATGAAGACAGCATTCGCCTTTCTGTAAAATCTTCTCTATTTCCCTTAGATAAATATAAACAGCAAGGGGTTTTTTATATACTTTTCAACTTTCTGACTTTTATTAGCTTTTAATTTTTATTTTAGTAGCTCTTTAAATAGTGGGCAATGATTAATCTTTCAGATGACTGATTGAGATGTAATGAAATGGTGGTGAAAATCCAGGAGAATTAAACTCTGTGAGATTTAATTGACTCAGAATCATGGAAGTTCAATCTGGTCAAAAAGCCTGTCTCTTTGTATCAGCAAAATATGTATGTTTTAGGGAAATTCCAAGGCTCATGATGTGATCGTTTTGGAACCTTTAGCTCATCAACACTACTTCATCGTTAGTTTCTTTCCTCCCCTTCTAATCTGATGGAGGATATTTGGCATATCTGGCACAGACTCCTCAAGAGGAGAAAAGTAATGTTTCTTTAACTTCAGAAACTGTATCCGTTAATAAGACACAGGTCAAACTGAGAAATTGGACATTTCAGTTTTATGCCATCTTCTTGCTCATCAGAATTTTATAGCCCTCAGCTGACAAAGGCGTCTTACTAATTGCCTTTTCTTTTTTACAAGGCACTGAGGAAGTACTTATGACAGCATTTCCAAATGTACAGAGCTTGAAAATAAGGCAGATTAGTGGGTCTCTAATCCTTTTAAATGCTGTTGGTTATTTTAAGAAAGCTGACTTGATTATTTTTTTTTAAATTACTGCAAGGTGTTGAGGAGCTATTCAGGACGTGGAAGGTGCTCCAGGCCAGGCTGCATTTTGCAGTTAGGTTAGGGTTTTTTTGTTTGAGATTACAGAGCTTTCAAATGATCATGTAGTGAAAGATGGAACTGAGATTTGTGTCTTCCTAAATGCAAAAGTGCTACAGGTATTTAGAGAAACGGGAGTGCAAAGTATCCAAAGGTACGTGTGGGTCACTATGGACAGACATTGTGGTAGACAGACAGGTGTCCAGACCTATCTGTACAGTGTTCTGTACTTTATAACCAATGAGGCTTTTCTGTTCTCCCATTCACTGCTTGCTTTCTAACCACATTCTTTCTGTTTATTCTTATGAACTTTGATTTAAAAGATCACTAAAACCTAAATGAAAAATCCTTATCCCCAAAAAACCAATTGCTATCAGTTCTACAGTGTTCTTAATTGAGTTCATTGCATGCAACTCAGCCTGTTTTTATTAGAGGTTCAGAGTGATCTGAAGCTGGTGGTTGGGGTGGTTGGGGTAAACAAAACAGTAACAACTCAAACTTATACTGCTATGGCCTTATAGGTACAGACCCATCAAACTCAGAAAGAGCAGGAATTTGATTTTTCTGGACCCTTGGTATTCAGCCTAATGAATTTGCTGTTACTTTCTGTAAAGTATTTTGTAACAAGAAGGAACAATGAAAGAAAACCCACAAGACCTGACTTTAAAGTCAAACCTGACACAAGTTCAGTGTTTGACTTTTGGGATCATCTTTGAAATGCTAAAGCAGTAAGAGCTTCAGGGGTGTGACAACCTTGGAAATCCAAGGCCAGTATTCCCTATGCCATAGTATTTCTGTCTACAGAATGTGAATAATAATAACAAAAATAATAATAATGTAGTTTAATTCACAGGGACCTTCTATACAATTTTTTTTTCTTTTCTTTGAGAGCCACAGAAATTAAATAATAATAAAATTTGCCCTTGTCTCTCTTTCCCCTTCTCTAATAGTGTATCCTGGATGAAAGAAAACTTGACTTTGTAACCAATTTAAATAGGCTTCAGAGTACGCACCCATTCTTCCTCATGTTTTTCTGGCATTACTGTTTTCCCACCATATTGAGCACACCCTGATTTTTGCTTGAGAACAAAAATGACATGCAACTAAATATTTCAAAGGGAATCTTCCTGATTTAGAAGGAGGGGGCATAACATTGTGTTATTGTATCCAGCCCAGCAATAGCTACACATTTATCTAAATGTTTATGATCCCAGTAAAACTGCCTGCATTTAACTGAGGACTTCTCACTGATCAACAATTTAGAAGGAACTGTGTGCTCAAAATGATAACCAGGAGGAAATGGAGACACTCAGCATGTTGACAAGTTAAGTTGGAGCATAAGATCGTGACTCTGCAACCATTCTTGATGTCTGTGAAGACTTTGTCCTGTGGTTAGACTCACAGGAGTCAGTGAGATGATGTCTGAAGTGTCACACTCAGCAGAGTGACAAAGCAATGGCATATTGAGCTTAGAACAATGTGAAAAATCATTAGGGAACTAGCTAGTACAGACAAGCTAATGCAGGTTGCATGAACAGAATGAGAGAGAAGATAATTGCAAATTTTTTCAGAAGCAAGAGTTTTAAAACTTGGTTTGGTAAATATTGTTAGTCATGTTTGATTAACAAACCAGACCCACACCTACACTAAAAGTGTCACATTTTAGGTATTAAACTGTAGCAATTAACGGAAAAGATTCATTTTTTGGTGATATCTCTCTAAAATGGTCTGAGTAATAAGTTTGTGACTTGGTTTGGTTCTATTGATCAGCTAGTGATTGCAGATCAAAATACCGTAAAATACTCTAACTTCATCAGTTCAACTGGTTTCAATGGTTCTCAGTCTTTAATTTGTTGTTGTAGCATAGATTTGAAGGAAAATCTTCGTTTTTTGAAAAATCCGCCCCTGCCCTTGGAAGTTATCAAGGTGATTTTTTCTTGCGAATTGAAAAGCCTTCTCCTGTCAAACTTTAGGCTTCTGAAATATACTCCTGTAAGAGCACCAAAAGTGCCTTTGTTCTGCCAGTAGCTGCCAAAGCTCTTGTCATCTCCCTCATCACTTTGCTGGATAATCTTTAAAGGCAATAGTGTCATTTGCACCAATGTGACTTTTGTCGTGTGCACATTTGTAATATGAGAATATCATAGGTGGGTGAAACATGTACATAATGGTCCTATGGGACAAATTAATGCTAAAGGTTTCTGTTCAGTGTGCCATTTCTCTTAAGAGAATTTACAGGACATGGAGGCTACGTATGCTGGAGGAAGTTGTAAGATGTATGTGAGATGAGGTGGAACACTACCCCATAGTGTTAGTGTTGCCATGGAAAAAATGTGTAAAGTCATACAGTGAAAAGAAAACACATCTGCCTGGGAAATTTGCCATAGCGTGGGGAAAAAAATAAAAGTTGACTTTAACTAAAACAAGATCCAGTAGGGAAGCTGTTTAGGCCAATTTCAGATGCCATAACTTGGCTGCTTTCACTCCAGCACTGGCCAGCCCTGTCACATTACTATTCAAAATATTTTCAAGATCACGGCTTGTTGAATGTTGAGTCCTGGAGTGCAGCCATGTGGCCTGGATCAATGGGAAAGGGCAGCCACACAAGAAAAAGAGTCACGGAACAGGGGTTAGTGATGGAATGCTCTCTGCCTGGGTGTCGTCCATCTCAGGCAGAACAATGGAGCAGGACATATCTGCAACCTCCCCAGGATGTGTTTTGTCTCCCCCAGAGTTGCAGGCCCTTTGCAAGGTCTGCCAAACAGCCTAACTCATTTACATGTAATTTAGTCTTGCATGGTATTGAACTGAAGAAGAACCTGTCTCCCCATGCTTTGCATTGCTGTTGCACCTGGTTATACACCCCAACAAATAAATAAATCAGACCACTCGAAAGACAAATACTTAATCATGGTGACTCGCACCATATCCTGGAGGTCAAAACTCTCAAGTCATGGAGGGAAGTGCTATTGTTCAGTGTTTGCCATCGCAAACTTCCTCTTATTCCTCCAGCAGGCACACGCAATCTCTGTTGGTTTTTGTATGAAGTCTTTTTATTAAAGGGTTCCATTAGCTTGAGTTGCATTGGGAAATTCATGAGGTAGGGGTGGAAGTTAATGTGCTTGCTCTGACACATATGCAGTTGGATATTTTGCACCAGTAACCTTTCAGTTCTGGTCCAGTGACTTTTTAAAATAATATTGTACCATCTTTAAGGACAACAGGGTATGCCTACATACAGCATATTGCCATCTACCACAGGACTGCAAAACGTCTTCCTAGAGGTCAAGAAGTAGCTGTAATGGCAAGCATTTTGTCAAGACAATGAGCAGGCTAATCCCTAAAAGATATTCATTGAGTTTCACTTCCATCTTTAAAGTATTGCATTTACTATTTTTGGCCCCATCCAGTCTCCATCCTGGTTAGGTACATGGAAAGCTAAGTTGCATTTTGAAGGTGCAGTAAGAATTTTGGAAATATAAGTGCTTATTTCTTTCAAAATTGAATCTGAAGAATTTGAAGAGGTGTAGAAATAAAGGAACAGAGATTCTATCAGGAGAGTTTTTCTTCTGAATTTATTATGCTGTCTTCAAAGTGTTATAACTTTATAGATTTGGTGCTGGGTTGTTTTGTTGTGGGGTTTTTTTTTTTCAGTTTTAGAGGTTACATAGCAGAATTGTATCCAAATTAATGGAGTTTAGTTATGATGACATAACAGTACACAAAACTGAATGTTAAGAAACTCATATACTAACTTGTAAGGAGTAAGGAATTTGCTATGGTTCCTTTTCAGAGCTGGGAGATTCAGATTTTTTCACCACTGATTTTCTGTCCTTTCATTTCCTTATCTGTAAAACTGATGTTAGTGGATATTTTGAGATACATAGGGATATAAGGGGAGAAGGACTAGGCTTATGCTCAGGTTCACTTTCCAAAATGAAAATTTTACACAGAAAAGATAGGTAGTTCAGAGAAACTCATAGTACAGCTACTACACACAGCACAGCTTACAAACTGTAGTTTAGCAAATGAAGAATAAAACCTGCAGCTGAAGATCTCAAGCCACAGTTTTAAGGTATTGCAGGAAGAGTAGGAGATGAAAAGGTGGGAAGGGCATCACCAGTATCCTAGGTTTCTGTGCCACTGGAGAACTGGTTAAATAAAAGTTGGAGGTGATGGAAGGCAAGAAGGAAAGAAAGCCTGTGCCATGCTGTGGAGAGCTACAGGGGGTGCTAAGGGAATTTGACCTGGGTGGGAGATTTCCTTCTATACCTGAATCTGGATATCAAGTGGATTTTGAGGAAGTTTTCATCTTCCAGGAGCTGAGAAATTTATACTGATAGAAGCTCTTACATATCCTGTTTATGTATTGTGTCTAAGCACCTCTAGAGAAAGGTATGAGAGAAAAGCAGCTATATAAACCAAAACCTTTCCTTCACTTGGTGGTCAGTGATGCTAAGTTACAAAAACCTTACCTACTGCAGATGATGCTATAATGCAGATTTTAAAATATATTGTAGTGAATGACAGGCAATCCAGTCTTCTAGCCATCCTTGGAAATGAATCAGTTACCCAAGGACTCGTGCTGCAATTTATTTTAGATTAATTAATTAATCTGTTTGTTTAGACTACTGTGATCCTTGAGTGGCTGGTGAATTCTTATTTGCTCCTGCTTTCTGTTTAGACTAAGATTTTCTAGTCAGAGATTGTTTATGCCTGTCTGCATATGATACTCAGGAGACCTTAGAAACTTCTAAGCACAACTAGAGTTCAATATTAGATGAAAAAAAATATGACATTTAAAAATATTATTAAAAGGGTTTATAGGAAACTAATTTCTAGGCTTATCAGCAGTTTTATGTTAATACATAGATTTTATTCCCTATTCACTTAGCTTTATCCTCTGGTAAATATTGCTGGAGAAGAGAATTCACTGATATTACTGCTTGCTTACTTGTGGCCTGAACTTATAATGCAGAGTCACAGTCTGGGTTTGTTTTTTTTTTCTTTGTCTTTTTTTTTTTTCTTTCTTTGTCCTGACAGAAAGATTTCGGGATTTACTGCTTCTCCATTCAAATCAAGATACAGAGATTCTGCCCATCTTTCAGCAGAGGCGTTATCCCAAGTAAGTAAGATTGTCTTCTTGGGAGAAATAAAATATCTTATCTATTTGCAGCAAGGGAGAGTGAAGCATTTATAGCACTGTACATGCTTTGGGGTGTGAAATCCTAAGGCAAAGCTGTCAGGGAGACCCACTTACACTGAGCTTTGCAGTCCTTCAGCAGTGTCAGGGAGAAGCAGACGTGCTTTAAAAGCGTGCCCAGCTGTCAGTGGGGAGGTGGTGGTGGAGTGCAGATGTTAAGTTGCCTGGATCAGTGTCTGGTGGAGCTCTGTTTCACTTGACACTGTGTTGACAAAGGCAGAGGTTTTGTCAAGCTAATCCCGACTCTTGTCTTGTGGGATTCCATCATTTACGATGACAAATTCCCTTGGATTTTAACAGGCTCCCCTCTAGAAGCCTGCAAGCACTAGAAAGCATTACTTTCTACACTTTTTAGGGATATATGTACAAACCAAAGTAATAGTGTTGTGTGTTTAGCAGGTCTTGCATGTATTGAGTATGCTGGACAAAGCCTCTTCTCCTAAGTGACATATCTGAATGAAACAATAAATGCTCCTCGTTACTATATTGGTTACAAGAAGCAGTCACTTTCAGCTAAAACTTGAAAAGAGGAAGTGAAG
The DNA here is from genome assembly GCA_004320125.1 of Scolopax mira. Lineage (NCBI taxonomy): Eukaryota > Metazoa > Chordata > Aves > Charadriiformes > Scolopacidae > Scolopax > Scolopax mira. The sequence goes on from BJBW01006934.1 coordinate 30,386, forward strand.
GGCAAAGTAGAAGAAACAGTCCTCGCATTAACCATGACCAGAGTGAGACAGAGGGAGAAGGAGGAAAGAATGTGTAGAGCCAATCTAGCAATGAACCAGTAATGATGATGGAAATAAGGAAGGTTATATATTTAAGTCATTATTGTTAACATCTTCCCGGAATGCATAAGAAGCCAGTGGAGCAAAGTGTTAAATACAGCTCTTAAAATCTGATAATATGAACTAAATTATGAATTAAATTCAGAGAAGGAAACAAATAGAGGGGCTGAGTGCCAAAATCCAGTTACCTCCTTACTGTGAATGCTTGAAGATAAAAGCATTCAAGGGTGAAATCCCGATTCTGCAAATGGTGAAATTTTGCAGACTTCAAGGGAGACAGGATTTTATCCTCCTGAATTTATTGTTTGTGTTATCCGTTGTCACTGTTTTACTGGAATACTATGGAGATACAATATATGAAACTGTGGGAAACACCTTATATGGATGGACTGGTCTACTTGTTTCACTAGTACTTCCATGAATTATTACTTTTCTCCTCACCCTTTGGAGCATTGGAACAATTATTTTTCCATGGCAGTAGACTACTTTGCTTGACCTAGATGTTTTCACTTATAGTATGGACACTGTCAGACTGGTGTGAGACACTAGTTTATCGTCCTTCCTTAAAGAATGGATCTACCTCTATACAAATCATTCCTAAGGTGTCTGACTTTCCATTTCCTTACATTCAATTTATTGTTAGCATTCTTGGCTAGTATTCTACTAGCAATATTATACATTGTCAGATTCATGGGTGAACGAGTGCCTGTTGTCTTCTGTTCAGTGGATGCTTCAGGTCTTTGAAGATCATATGAGAAATATCTTGTACTGTGGAGCTGCTGTGGAATTTACAGTAGTTTGCATCGCAAAACGATACACATTTTCAGCCACACTACTTGGCAAGATTGATTGAGTCCTCTAATATACGAAATCAGCCGAACTTTGACACCGAACTGATAGAGTAGTTTGCATATGTTCTTAAAAGCGATAGATTTCTGTTTATAGCATCATTAATTGGTGCAAATTTGCTTGCTTGTTACATAAATTTATCATTTATTATAGTTCATTTAGAAACTGCTTGAAGACTATTGACATATCCTAATTTCCCTAGGGTTTGTCTTTCAAGCGAAATACTTGTGTTCAGTGAGGTAGAAAACCTGTTCATCTTCATAATGGTTTTTATCTTATTCCCATGGCACTTTTTTTCCCTTCCCTATGCTCATTTTCATTGAAAGGTCAGTTAACAGAAATGAAGATAATGAACAGACAGATCTCATAAATCAGTGCCCCTTCACTGATTTCAGCTGAGCCATGGCTGGTTGTACTACAGAAGGATCTGAGCAGTAAGGTCATTTTAGTGAGACATTGTATTGGAGTACAAGCTGGAGCCTTTAATGCTTAAGGAAATCTTAATATGGAAGGTTAAAAATAGAAGAGAGATTTTAGTAATGGTTTAGCTGAATAGCTTGAGTAAGCAGGGCTTAGTAGATAGAAAGTACAAAAGTTTGCATGTATTTAAGACATTTGTGTCCAAAGGAAGGAGATTGGATAGGAAGATGTTCAGCAACTCTCAGGATATGTCGAGTCATAGTAATAAATATTAAAGACTAAATGAGCAAACTATAATCCATCAAGTTTTGAAAGAAATAGAAACCTTGATGTTCTGGCCTGAATTACGTTCTTGTACATTTATTATATTAAGATCTGAACTCTTTCCCAGGGAACAGCAGGATAATTTTGGTTATGTGTTTGAGCTCAGAGATGATGTCTGTGCACTGGAATGGCTGGAAGAAGTTTTCTGGAATATGCATGAACACTGTTACGGATTTACTGGGGTAAATCTGTCCTGGTTGATATAACACAGAAATGCAGGATCTTTTTATGGTTCCTGTGTTTGCCTGAGTTTATTCTGCTGGTCCTGGCTTAATCAAGGAGCAAATACCTACTGTGACACATGGAGGAGATTATAGAGAGGTCTGAACTCACAAAGACTCAGGTTGGTAAAGCCACATGGTCCATCACAATGCTTCCTTGACTTATCACTGTGTGTCCACAAGTAGCATGGCATCATGAGCACTGGTTCTCATCATGGCCTGTGGGCTGAGATGCAGTGCTGTGCCAGCACATTGGTACCACTCCATCCAGTCAGACCAACCTGCAGTACACATCCTCTCACTTTTCTGTACAAGGCTGTAGAGCAGGAGCATGGCTTTATTTTATGCTTCACTCACATGACAATGTAACTGTGTCTTGGAAAAATTATAGTTATTGAGGAAGGAATATGGAAGTTATAAATGCCTACAGTGGAACTTAAGGAAATATATGGCACTGTGCATGGATGCAGGTTAGTGAACTACTGGGACTAGTCTAATCCAGGCAAGTCTTTTTGATACCTCAAATGATTGTTGGAGGATGAAATGTGGTTCAGAAATCAGACATTGCTAGACCCGCCTCATCCATCTCATTAGGAAACCTACCTCTCCACAGAGAGAAATGTTTTGAAGATAAAATCTCTCCTAGCTGACATGAAGCCATCGCCATGTCTGTGAGGATTCACATTCCTGAAACTAAGAATAAGCCTGCAGCTGTGGGCAGCCAGATAAGTTGGGGTGTGTGACAGCTCCTGGGAAGAGCATCTACATGTGAACCAAATCACAGACATACTTGCAGCTTGTTCCTTCTCGCCCTCACTTCGTGAGAGTGCTGAAGTCACCAAGTTGAGTTACCCCAATGCAAACAGGCCTGTCAACAAACTAGGCTTGTTGCAATGAGCCATATCCCAACTCATTACTTTGACAATGAGCATGAGAGCTCCTATATATCATGAAAATAAAAAACTTTTCAGAGTTTCACTTTTAACACATTTCTCCAGGAGCTTTTCTCATGTTGATGTCAAGCTTTCCTTGGTTGCCCACATCGCTGATGATGTTTTATCACACAGACTCACTTGTAGAAAGCAAGAACTGTTGAAGTGCTGACACAACCTAAAGAGGATTGATCCTGAGGAAAACACTATTAGCTCGTTAATTGGGGTGCAGGGTCCAGCATGTGACAGGGTGGTTGGTGTGATCTTATAGGCTTTTCCTGCTGACTCCACTCCACTCCTGACCACATGTGTTGTGTGCACAAGGGGAGGATGTGCAATTGCCTCGCAACACCAGAGAGAAGTGTCTCTTGCAGCTGGGCCTCATAATGTCAAAAGGAAAAAAACAAAACCCAAAAGAACAGAACTATAAGAGAAGTGATAAAATAAGCACAAGAGTGAGGTTGGTGGGTGAAAAAAGGTGGGAGAGAGTCTGTACAAAACAGCCTTTGAGAGGGATGCTCCAGAAATACTACTGGCATTAGAGATTTTTAGTAAATTTCTCTGTATACAAGTGACTTGAGAGTTCAGCCGTATTTTATATTTCAAGATATCAGTGAAATCCTCAATGTGTGTTTTTTAAAGGGATTATTTGCTTCTTTTTTTCCCCCTTCAGAAATATTTGCAGTGTTCATTCTTATCTTCTGTGGGTTTGGTGGAAAAGTTCTTGAATGATTCACAGATTTTGAGAACAGAAGGAGCTGTTATGTTCCAGCTAATTTGAGTCCCTTCTTAACATAAGCCATAGAGCATTACCCAATAATCCCTGCAGCAAGATTCTGGTTCAACCAAAGCAGAAAGACTTTAGTCTTTAAATTGAGATGTTAAAAACTGGAAAATTCAAAGCCTTTATGTCAGCTTGTTTCAGTTGTTAATTATTTCATGTATGTATAACATAAATTTCTTTAGCTTCAGTTTCCAGCCTTTGCGATCTCACTATACCATTTTCTGCTAAACAATAAAGTCCTGTACCATCTGAAATGACACCTCATTCAAGAGGTTGGAGGTCATTTAAAAACCCTCCTCTTCTACTTCTCTCATGGTTTTTTTGTTTTGTTTTGTTTTTTTTGTTTTATTTTGGTTTGGTTTGGTTTTTTAAACATAGGTAGTAATTAAGAAAGTATTTTGGTAAGTATTTCCATAATGTGCATATAGAGAAATAACAGCACTTCTGTATAGTCAAATAGGGAGACAATGTAAATTGAGCACTATCTTATTATTTAAATAGACAAAGTGTTGAACTTTGGAGAAAAAAAACCCAAAGAACTTAGAAACTAGCAGGTATAACGAAATAACAGAGTATTCTAAATACTTTCCATAAGTTATAAACTTAAAAACCTTTCTTTAGCATGTATTCTTAGTAAATTCAGGTAGACTTCGTGCGTATGCACAAAAATATTGGACATTGTCATGTCAGAAAAAACAGAAAATACAGGATCTTGATTTATTTATATGTATATATATTTATCTTCAAATACATATTTTTGAAGGTCAGCTTTGAAAATCTGCTGAACATTTCAACTCAAACAAAGCCAAATGGCGTTATTCAGTTCTCATCATGGAGTAGTCTAGACAAATAGGCGGCAGAAAGTTAGTGCCCTTAACTATTGTGCCATCTGGTTCCCAATTGCTACTCATTTTAATGATAATAGATCTGTAATGGATCCATGCCAATTTACTACAGCTTGAGATCTGAGCCAGGAAACTGATAATATTTCATAAATAATACCCCGGGAATAAAACTCGTATCTTATTTGTAGCTGTCTTGAGAACGTTTTTCTTTTTAGAGGAAAATGATTCATGTCTAAGTAGAGAAAGTAGTGAGTTGTAGCTTCTGGAAATGACGATGCTCAAACAGTGCATCTGCTGAAATTCCCTCTGAATCCCAGATTTAAGCATGCACTAGAGCAGGTAGCAGGATTGTGGCCTAGAAACCCAATTCAGTCTATATTAGAAACAAAAGCAAAACCTTTCTTGGTGTTCAACAAGGAGAAAAATCACTACCTATGCATTTGTCACTCAGTCTTTGTTGTAAAGGCAAGGAAATTTTTAAATTTATAAAGTGGAGAACTTTTGTGGAGTGTTTTTTCTATAAAAGACTTTCTGTGAGGTGTTCTTGTTCTCTTGTTACAGAGAAGGTGTTCTCTTGTTACAGAGAAGAAACTGAGGCACAGGACTCTGATGTGAGTTACCAATGACACCCAAGAACAACTCTCCTGGGGATGAGGCCAGAAATAGAAATTAGATCTTCTACAGTCATTTCAGTTGTGTGCAGTTGGATCTCTCATCTAAAATAACATCTATCCTGTTCTCCGCTGCAAAAACTCATGGCCTGCCCATATTGCTGAAATCAGATGGGAAAGTGCCAAATGAAGGAGCCTTTCAAAAGTGCCCACACAAGCGCTTTAAACGCTTTGTGTAGCATTGTACATTAAGCATGAAAATTGCTGCTTTTGAAATGCTCCAAGATTTATTTCAAAATGCAAGCTATAAGCTAACTGTCTGAGAGCAGCACTGAGCCCCCAGAAAACCTGAATTTCAGACAATTTTCATTACTTGATAAAAAAACAGATACCTGCTTAAGAAATATGTAATGGCATTTAAAAGAAACTCAGGCTATTTATGGAGAAGAATGTTTATATGGGGTTTTTTTAGGTTTGGTATTTTGTCTCTTCTTTTTCTTTTTTTTTTTGGTGTTATGTGACTTGGTGATATCAGGTTATCCTGTAGGATTGAACTCCATGGCAATAAAACTTCCACTGTAAGTAAAGGGCATTTTCCTGTCATTGGGGATTTTTACCAAGTGGTAAGAACAACAGTGGCAATGGAGTAAGGGCTGGAAGCTCTTTTAAAAACAACAGTCATGTTATAGGACTACTCATGTCACTAAAAGTACAAGTATTGGATTTAAATTTTGTTGAAACCACAATGAAATTGGGAAGAAAGAGGATGGTAGTTCATACTGTGCACTACATATTTGGTCTCAGATCCTACAAGCCTGTTGTGGATGCATCCACAACAAGGCTAAGTCAGTATCTTGAAATACTTAGGTCTGTACATTAAACTCAAATGCAGCTGATATGTTCCTCGAGACAGAGGCTATATTTGTTTAGAACATCAGTACAATGCCCCAGTAACTCCTAGTACAAAATAAAGACCCTTTTGTTCTCTTTCCAAAGGCCTCAAGTTCAAGTAGCAACAACACAGATTGACCCAGTCCCCTTAAAGCCAAAGGGTATTGTGCTGCAAACTTCAACCGGGCTCAGACCTGAAATCTAAGAAACTTTGAAGAAGCGAGTACAAATCTTTCAGATGTAGAGAGGTGTGAGGAAAAACATGTATCTTCTGAGAGATTTGTGCAGCAACATACGTGCAAAATCAAAGCTCTGTGTGCATATATATTCTAAGTACCAAGCAATCTAGAATCCAAGTTTAACTTAGCTCTGTTTATCATAGTATAGTTGTGGCTTATTAGCAGTCATGAACTATTTTATGCAAAACACTGCAATACTCCCAATTGAGAAGGTGAAAGGGCTGACTGGAAAGAAAAGATGCCTAAACCTTTCAAAATATTTGGGAGATAAAATCATTACTTTGTTCAAAGTGAATGGTATAAGACAAAACAGTACATCTGGTTTTCTTTCTGCTCTTTGGGAGCATCTTGATAAACCTGTTGATTTAATTGGTATATACCTGCCTACTACTGAGCAGCACTGTAAGACTGTAGAGAATTATCTGCCACCAGATGTCTTGAAGGATGTGTTTTTAAACAGGTCACACATAAGTTATGGTAGTTTGATGAAGAAAGTGAAGTTCTTTGATTCATTACGCAAGAGAGAGTTACAACGATGCCTTCTGGCCTTCTACCCAGTTTTAACATAACTTTTAAAATAATGGCTTATATTAGTTTAAAAAATAGATTCACAATTACCATAGTTACAGAAATCCAAGCACCAGGCTCTTGAAAAAGTGCTAAAGAGATGTGGTTGTCGACAGTAGTGACTTCCTCCTTGAGTCTATGGATAAAAGGGAACAGCATCATTCATTCAATCCTATACACCTACCTACACATTAGCAATTTAATTTCTGGGCCCATACTTTCAATGTGGGACCCCAGAGGTTGTTTTCTTTCATAGAACCTGTTAAAGGTTACAGCATCTTTTGTTATTGAATCTTGGTGAAAAAGGAATAAAAGAAAGATTCCAGTTATAATAAAGGGGAAAATTTACAATATTATGCCCCTAAACATGTGAAAAAGATTGGGAGAGAAAAATGAGTTGCCTTCCTTGTTTTCCTTTTTATTTCGTGCAAGACACAAGCAAAAACTATATTTACTGTCTCTAAGGAGGGCAGAAATTTAGCGACACTCATTGCTATTCTGTCCCTTCCTCAAACAAGGTTTGAAGAAGCAGGAAAACTGTAAGATTAATGTCTCAGCTGTACCACAAGTCCCTCTTCATGCTGTTTAATACCTCAGAAAGTAGTATAGACTGCTGCTACCTCTGGGTAGCAGAGAAAATACATGCTTTGTGTAAGAGCAGAGGGAAGCAGGAGCCTTCAAGCCAAAGGAGACAGTTACGATAGTCTAGTTTTGCATAAAATTGGCTATGACTTGCTCTCATGAGGACATGAGCCTAGATTTCAGTTTTAGCAACCTTTTGGTGGGTGTCACTGGTGTAGTTGTTCAGTTCTGAGTGCCAGGCTCTTTATATGTGGAGGAGACACTTCACATTTCTTTTTCATGCAGCAAGTTGGGCTTTAAGCTCTCGGTGATAATCAGGGGCAGAAAGAGGTTGTTCTAACAGCTGTCCCCTGTCTCTTCTGAGAAATTGAAAGGAGATCTGGGCTGTGGGATGCCAACTGGACCACCCTGTCCTGTTGGTGTTATTACCTGAATTGAGCATCCCCAAGTAAACATGTATGTCAAAAACACATTCAATGGAAAAAGATGTCTCGGCATCTAGGCTAGAGTGCAGCTTCAGAAGTAACTATCGAGTCTTAAAAACTGGCAGTGGTAGAAAATCCAGCCCCTCCAATAGTACATTATTCCATCTGTTAGTTGTTGTCAATCATGGGGATGGGAGTTGGCTGCTGGTAGATTGTACCCAGTGGCCAAAGCCTAGCCCCAAGGAAAGTTCTTCTACGACCACGTCAAGTGGTTTGTAAGAATCACAAGCGCTTTTGAACAGCCAGACAGCTAGCAGCTGGAAAACATTGTTAGCAGCTGCAGAATAGCAATGGTCCATGACATTAGCTGCCAAATCCTTTCTGAGTGTTACCTAATCAGCTAGCTGAGGCTGTTCATGAGCAGAATTGGAGACTAAAGTAGATAAGTCCTAACACAAAAGCTGCTTGAATAGAAGATATGTACTGAGTTGTTGGATAGCGACGATAAATTGGGTGATATTCAGAGTTCCTGGTTGTTGCTTTTTAAAAGAAGAATTTTGTGGATTACAGATTTGTCAGAAAATTACCAGCCAAAGCATCTGCATGTAAAATGAGGCATTAAATGTGTCGAGTGAGGTGACTAGCAGTGCTTTTCCTTGGTATCATGGATGTAGAGACATTTTTTCTTCCCCCAGTGCAGTGACAGATGCTGTACTATAGGCACTAATCAGAAAGAAAAGATACTACAATAATTTGCTGTAGAGCCTAATAGCTTTCATGTAACACTTTGCTTTATGAGTTAATTAAGTTTGTATACAGTTGAAATTCAAATTCTGCAAAGGAAGGAAAAATTGCTGCATGCTCCAAAAGAACACATGGGAGCAGGGTCAGTCTTCCTACCCCAAACCTACTTGGACCAGTATGGAAAATGCAACTTATACAGTTGTCAGTGTTTCAATATCCTCTCTGGTTTCAAAAAGTCGCAAGATTTTTTGAAGACCCTCAAAAGTGTCTAAGGAAGGCCGAATGCCACAGCCCTTCTGTGGACTGCGGTCTTGCTTTCCTCTTCATGGTGTATCATGATGTTACCTAAGGATATTATAGCTTTGTATTTCCTTTCTCTGTATACCATGTCTTTAAGGCATAAAATAGTTTTTTAGATACATTACTGTTGGCGATTTTTAATATTGGAAATGTTTAAAGTATAGTCAATTCCTTTTTAAGTAAATCACCCTAAAAGATTTAATTTCGTTATTCTATTGATTTCCATCTGCTAAACCAATTCTGAAGGTCTTAAAATAGATTAAATTGTCCTTTTTTGCATGGATAGCTGAAGCTTCCTAAACAGTATTTGAAATACAGGCATTTATTTCCAGTGGTTTCTCTAAAATAAAGGTAATTGTATGACATCTCAAAAGGTTTTCAAAGCTATTTGTAGTTTACTTTTTTGTGCCATACTTTTTACATTGTTAAGGAAGATAGAGCAAAAGGAAGTGGCTGGTCAGAATTTCTCCATCATGTGGTAGTGTTATTACCAACGCAAGGCCAAAGAAATGGTGGCAGAACTGGGACATGCATTTTCTTGTGCTTCATCCCCACATGTATTTTCAACTTGGATGAGGGAAATCTTGTAGGTGCAATGTTAACTTGTGAAGGAGTCATAAACCTGATGTTCTGGGCATTTGGGCACTGTGAAGAGGAAACTCTGTGATCTTAATAATATAGCAAGAGTATCTCCTGCCATGGCAGTTTTCATGGGAAGCGGTTCTAGGATTTCAGCTAATCGCTCCATTTGTATAAGTTTGAAGTGTGTTGGAGAGATCCCACTCCCAAATCTGGGAAACTGGCACTTCGTTCAAGCTGGTATAATATAGAATCTGGCACAATTGTGAACTGAAGTCAGGCTTTCCATAATTTTTTTCAGTGTAAGCTGCAAGAAAGACTAGAAAGTACCGAAATCCATTAGTTAGGGTGATAGAATGGGCTGTGCCAGTGTTTCCAAGGGGAAGAGCAGGGGCTGCGGTTCTGAAGGATCACTGCTCATCTGAAGAGTGTAAAAGTCATTGGATATGTATTTCAGTTATGTCCATATGAAATGCTACGCTGCTTTTCCTCCAGAAAGAGCAAACTTTCTGTGAAGGATAACCATTGCATGCCAGCCTCTCTGTTGGCCCTGTTTTTTTTCAAGGAGAGGACATGAAATTTTGCTTCAGCTCACATATGTCCAACTTGCTGGTGAACTGAAGAAAAAAATCTCTGATATAGATTTGTTTTCTGAATGGCTTGGAAGCGAGCAGTGATGCTGCATATTGTGTGAGGACGGAGGGAGGGAGAGAGGGAGGGAAGGAGAGCAAGAAATAAGAAAAGACAGATGTAGCTTTCTGGTTTGTGCATAGTCCACACATTACATAGAGAAAGATACTTTAATTCAAAAGAACAGGTTTACCTTATGGGATCAGCAGAGCACAATAAAATGAGCTTGTTCAGCTGCATGGGGCTTTGATTGTAATGAGAGCCTTTGGGGACTGCTCTGCTGTGACAGGCAAGTGGTGTTGATATTGATGGACAACCTGAGCTCCTTCTGTCTTGTGGTGGGGAGGAGGGTTTTAGGAGTGTCTTGCTAAATTATTTGCAGATCCCTGTTTCCCCAGGAAAAAATGGGCTGTGAGTTTGGCATCTCTAAAGCTTCTTTCACCCATGGTGCCATTAGCACGCGCTTGAGCATCTAATTCCAAGCTCTGAATGCAGCAGAAGGTCTGTCCCCTGGGGCTCAGCCCCCCTTCCCTCTTTCAGTCAGCACAAGCAACACTTTGAGATGGGGAATTTTTCTAGCTTTCAGTGCCCCATCTGCAGCAGTCCTTTGAATGCATTTTTGTATGTCGGCCTCTATGCATTTTGCTTTCATGTTATTAGAAGGCATGTATTAGTAACTAGCTCTGTAGTGGCTGATGGTTAACTTTTCTTTTTCTCAGTGCAGATTTGCACTACAGTTAAGTAATCTACTTTAAGGAATGAATGGCTCTTTCTTGAATGGCTCTTTCAAGAAATAAGTTGATAGCAAATCACAGCAGGTTGACTGCAAGCAACTCTAAAGATCATCACTGGAGCTTAAGAATTCCATTTATGTCTGCATTGGCTATGCCAGCTAGATGGGGTCAGAAGAACTCCCCTTGCTGAGTTAACCTTGTTCTTAGTCATATTGCCCTGCACTCAGAGTATGGTACCAGTGGGTAGCATCTGCACCGTGTGGAAAAGTTTGGGAAATTAAGAACCAGTTAAATTTGTCTCATTCCCCTGTTCCATCCTTCTTATGATGTCCAAGGATAAGACTCATGACTGAAATATTTAGTTTCTATTGAAAAAGGGGGGGGTGTTGTGTCTTGATTTTGCTGAGTATTGGGATCTCTTTTTCTCTGTGCTCTTTATCTCTTCTCTCCTTGGAGCGAGAGGTGGGGGGAGAACATCTGTCATCCGTCATTGGCCAATCCAGCCTAAACCATGACATTCTTGGAGTATGAAAGCTCAAGGACATTGCACTTGCTCACAGAAAAAATATCAAAAGTGCTTCTAAATCATGTATGGTTTTATTATCATTGGGTCACTGGTGGTAAAAAAAACCCTCTGGGTACATAAATATTTGAAGACCGTCATGTAAGGTTAAACAAACTGATGGAATAGGATTATCAAGGAAATAACAGGGCTGGTGCCTTTATCCACAGTCATCTTTACCCTTTCTTTCACTTGTTTGTCTTGGCAAGACTGTTCCAATGAGATGTGAAGCTATCACTTGCCCTTTTTTAAACTGTGTATGTTGGGTCTGCTGATAAAAACAGTCAGTTAGAGGGATGAAACTCTAAAACAATGAATCTCTACAAACACTCCTTTTTGTGATGTTATCCTCCGTGTCCTTTTATTTGCTCATTAAGGACTATGATCGATATACTGATGGAATTAGTGATCACCATTATAGATGTATCTTTTCAGCCTTTTCAGTGAAGTCGTTGTGGCAGTGGTCTTCTGTGTTTGAGAATTACAACTGTTCCTGTGTAACAGGTGGGTGCTCTTCACACGGTGTCAAACTCATTTGCCCAAGTTCTCCTAAGGAAGGTATGGCAGAGTACAGGTTGGATCCCAGCACAACACCTGAGCTGCTGTATTATTCATAGAATCATAGAATGGTTTGGATTGGAAGGGACCTTAAAGATCATCTAGTTCCAAGGCCCCTGCCATGGGCAGGGACACCTCTCTCATCGTCTTTCTGCTCATTTTTATAAAGTTCCTACTCAATGTGGGAAAGTACCTTTTGAATAGGGACCTTTGAGCGCTTCCACAATAGATGTGGCATTAATATCATTAGAAACAAGTGGTGGTGGTTTAGCAAATGATTGATGAATGCAACCATTAGGGAAAACATAAATACAGTTTTCAGAATCTCAGAAAGTAACAAGCAGAAAGTATTCACCTGTCAGTCCAGTTTTTACTTTACAGTGTGTTTAGATTACAGTTGTTAAGGGAACCCTTAAGCAGAAATAAAGTAAATGGTATGTGGAACACCTAACCACTGATCATAGCTGATGGATGCAGTAAGGTCTTTAAAAACTATTGTTTGGTAAATACACAAAACCTACAGAGTTGGGATTTTAGACACTGTGTACTGCCTATGTCCTGGTGTGTTTACTTACAAATATAGGACTACAGCAGGATAAATAGTAAAAAGTAGACTTGGTATGTATTATCCATTTGTATAGTGGTTCACAATGTATCTTTTAGACTTGCAGAATTAAATTCTGGTATCATAGAATTCAGTAGCATTTTTGCTATTTGATTTTCCTGGAATCAGATTTTTTTTTTTTTTAATAGAGAATTCAACAAAGTGTTGTCTAAATAAGAATACAACACAATTATTAAAACAAAAAAAAAAAAGGAAAATTAAAAAGTCAGTGCTGACAGGTGGCAAGCAGTAAATAGTTCTTAAGCAGACAGTTTTAAAAGGGGTGAGGTACCAAATATGCAGCAATTAATCTTGGGACTTGTTCTTTTTCGATACATCAAGTAATGAATGACAAGGAGAGAGATGTAAACACCAAGCTAATTAAATTCTCAGATGACACTGGTCCAGGGAGGATAGTATATTTCAGAGCAGATGGATTGAAATTTCTGAATGATCTGGCAAATTTCAGGAGATGAGTGAAAGAAAAGTAAGATGCATTGGAATAGCAGAAATGTCAGACAGTTCACCAAGAGACAAATTATTATTATCAAAGAAGAAACAGTGACATCATGGAGCTGAGGGGGAAGGGAAGAGTGGGGGATGTTAGGACCATGCTTAGCACTTTGTCTTTTGTCTGCATGTATCAGAGCATTAAACCTATTAAATCAAGCACTCCTGATATTGTGTAGGGGTCTGAGAAAGAGTTGCTACCTGGTTTCACCAAAAGAGCATAGCTGAGGATGTAAATGACAATCTGGAAGTGACAATGGATCAGCATGAGGGAGATGGGATTAAAAGGCAAGGCTTCTCTTCCTCTCTAACCAATGAAAACTGGTATTTGTGGTCAGACCTGGGTCGCAGTGACAACAAACATGACGGGGATCAATGTGGGGCCACGGGGCTCTGATTTTCCTCAAGAAGTCTCATGATTCAAGATTTCATAGAATAATAGGTTACTTAGAGTTGGAAGGGACCTTAATATCATCTAGTTCTAACCCCCCTGCCATGGACAGGGACAACTTACGCTAGACCAGGTTGCTCAAAGCGCCATCCAACCTGGCCTTGAACACTTCCAGGAATTGTGCATCCACAACTTCTCTGGGCAACCTGCTCTGTATGTACACAGAGCAACTTCAGAGGGTCTTGTCAACATGAACTGGCATTGCATCTACAGGAAGACCCCCTTCTGCTTAGAACCTGACTCTGTGCCAGATGTATTCTGCTATGATGTCCAGGCTCTGTTCTTTTCAGTGCCTTATAATCACCTTGTTCTACAGCAGTTTTGCACTTCTACAAGTTTTGCACCCAGTGCGTTGTAACTCTCAGGATATTTATGAAAAGTAAATATGGGAAGAGTGAGGACAGGAATTATACATTTGAATTACTTAAACACTAGTCCTCTGTGTGTCTCTCACCAAGTCACTTGCTCATCTGTCTTTTTTGGGGTTACCTGTTCTCTCAGCTTCTTAAAACTCATGGAAATGCTAAAAATAATACCTTCTGTATAAGATCTGTATAATGATATGGTTATCATGGTTACTCTTACAGCAGATAGGTGAGAGCTTGAAGGAATTTAAAAATTCAGGGGTGATAAATTCTTGATTTCGAGTAACCTAGGAAGCCAGAGGGTTGTATAAGGCATCTTTGTATGTCTAAAAAGGTAGTAATAATGACACTACCGCCTATGAATAATGATGCCATTATATAGAGCCTTGACAGGATTGAAATTGAAATACTGCAGGCAATAATGGGCTTGAAATAAGAAATTGGAGCATACTTGGAGAAAAACAACAAAGAGGTCAAGAGTGTCAGGGCTGCATTGAGCTCATCTATGAAGTAATGCAGTATATTCTCTGGTAGCTTGATAAGCTTCTGCCTGTGAATCTGTATGCAGACTCATGTATAGGCTTATGTTGACTTTAGAAATTCCTTCTCCAAGTTGGATGATCTCATCCTTAATCTGCCATTTTACTGCAACTATGTGTGGTTTACTCTATTTTTCAGCAGGTGTTCGTTCCATTTTGGTCTTGACAGTTTTCTATATCCCTTTCCAGATAAGAGGCTGTCAACCTAAGGAAATGAGCTTGTCTGACCATCACTGAACATCTGGAAGCCATTGGAAGTTGCCTTCTCATTATCTTGCAGATATCACTCCCCAACTGTCTGAGCAATTTTTAGAGCATTTCTTTCTGGGCTTCCCGGCAGTTAAGTTCAAGCAAAGATATTTTACAACCCCCCCAAACCAGTAATTATTTGCTTCATAAAATACATAATATTCATAATAACTAAGAGGGAAAGAAAAGCAAATAAAAGGGAACCTACTCCTATAGTTACATTCACCAGCCTGTGTAGGACGTGTGGCTCATGGGGAGTAAGTATCTTTCCTTAAAGGGATGTAGCTGCAAGAGACATTTCCTTACAAAGAGATTTCTCCTCAGAAAAGATAGATTGGTGTCTGGACCAAGTTACTTTGCTTACCCAGTGCCCACCCAAAGATAGAAAAGAGAAAGCAGTAAGATGTGGCAAATTTTTCTTGAGACTTTATTGTACTTTAGGTAGCAGATTTGTGCTTAAGTAAGAGATTGAGAATATTAAGAATCCCATTGTATTGAAGGATTGACTGCTTCATTTCAACTGCAGGATTTGTAGTGATTTTTCCTTCTTTGTTTTTTTCTTCTTATTTTCCTCAGGCTCTATTCTTCATCTCAACTTATCCAAAGATCCTGAGCTGGCTGCCTTTGTTATGCCTGATCTTGTTTTCAGACTGATCTGCTGTCAATTACATCTTCCAGTGCTCTAGTCAGCTTCTTCTCTCCTCCTTTCTTGTTTCTGCAGATACCTAGATAGGATTTTAATTTCTGCACTTGTTATCTTTGCAATTTGTGACCAGGTGGCAACTTTTCTTTCCCATCCCTAAGGTGTATTTTTGGAGCTTGACCAGGAAAGCCTACAGGCAGTGTGGATATCTATTTAGAATGGTCTATTCGTTCCCCTAGCCTACTCTATCAAAAAAGTATTTTGGCTTTAGGTTTAATATGCATGCCAAATACATTTGTAAGTGCAAATCATCTTTGAGGGGGAACAACTAGTGCATCTCATTTATGTACTAACTGTTAGGCTTTCCTGAGTCCTAAACTTCCATGTAGACTTTTTTTTTTTTTTTCACTTAACTTGAAAACACTTAAATGCTGGCTGGGGGAATTGCTGTGAGTGTTTGAGGGATTTGCTAAGGGAGTAGACCTCCATTGCTTGTTTATATGTAATAATTAGAGGTTTGAAAAACTCGAAATGACATCTGAAATTTGCAATCCACTTGTATCAGTATTCTTCAATTGCTCTAGATATCCTGTAATTCCCTGAGGTACTGATGCTGCAGGTATTTCCACTGGCATGGGTGCATGGGATACCCTGTCTTGGTGAATATAATTTACTAAAGGAAGGAAGAGGGCTCCGTGCTAATATCACCACTGCTTGTGAGAGGGACCCATGCTGTCTGCTAGATGGCAATCTGAGATGAACATCAAGGGGAATAGTATGGCAAGAAAAAGCTTCCTGTAAATATTGAAAGAGACAAAAGGTCAAATACAGAAGTGGATTACTCTGAAGCAGAAGTACTGTTTGCAGTGAGATGGACAGAAAACAGTGAATGCGTTTTGGGGAAACATGGTCAATGCTCTCAGCTCTTGAGGTCACTGATCTGCAGCATTTTATCACTTAACAATGTGACAACTGCAAAAGGCAAGTTATAATAGGTAGTGCAATCATTACAATCACTGTTCTTTTACTTCATTAGCTGAGGCAAAATTGGTAGGAGAGGAGTTTACAGAGAGTCAAGGCACTTCACAAAATAGATACTGTAATTGTTAAGGAAATAAGTGGAAAATTGGATTTCTTGCTACAATAAAATAAATTATGTGTGATCTTTAATCAAAGGAATACATTTTGGAAACATTTTATGAAAATGACAGTAAAAAGGCTGCCATGGAGAAGAATTAATACAACATTAATTAAGAATATTGACCCAAAAATTTGGTACAAAAAGTACATGTACTTTCAGAGAACAAAGTTGTCTGAATACATAATTATACTTGACTGTAGTTCTCATAGTGGTTTTACAGACCTTTTTAATGAAGTGAACAGTCTAACCTGTTGCTTTCCTCTTACAATATTCATCAATGAGTAATAAGAAATATGGGTTCTCCATAAATACTTTAAGCAATACTTAGACAGTTTTATTCAATTCTGAGGAAGATGAGCTTGGTCTGAGAAATTACCTTCAGATTGCTCTAGGAGTCCTGAACAAGGAAGAGCCATGCTTACAAGGGTGTCTGTCAGGTGTAAGTCTGTTTTCTGATGTATTCAGTGGAGGTTCTATCTCTATTCTTTTTTGAAATTTTCCTTCATAGTTATGAGGTCCTTTTCTCCTCCTCCACCATCCTTCTTATTCCTCTGTTACAAGTTCAGCTGCCCATAAGTCGCAGTGCAACTTTTGCTGCTTCAGTGTTCCAGCATACTCCAGTGGGATCTTACCTTCTCCCTGAACCTGCACTATGTCTCATGGAAAACCATGGATCTCAGTTCAGGTTATCCATAAAAATGCAGATGCTTTTCCACTTTCTTGCCCTTGTCAGCATGCCTTCAACATATTTTCTCTTGCTAAGGATGGAAATTCTTCTTTAGTCATTTCTGGGCCCTTGAGTGTAGTAAACTGAGGAACCGATTTCATTTTATTTTGCCTAGCCAGGGAGAAAGAAATAAATGAAACTGAGATGTACTAAAACCAATGGCTTTTCTAGAATTTTAAAAATAAAGGTAATTTGCCATTTTCCTATGAGAAGAAAATCTGATGCTAATTGATTCTATAGGGTTTTGAGCCATCTACGTTGTTATAATTGGATGTTTCACTGATAAAGGAAGCAACTTCTGTGGAAGAGAGAAGGAAACTTCTACAAGCTCTAGTACATGTAGAAATAATATGTTTGAAGTCAAAAGGAAGAAATATGAATAATCAATAAGAAATTAAGCTGCTGAAAAAAGGAGAGGATGCCTAATGAGATCAGAATTAGAATCATAACATTGCAATCGTGGGCAAAATAGTATATAAAGTTAATTAGACCCACTGGGTTTTGCAAGCTCACTTGTTTAAGGAGCTGCTGTTTTCTTTAATGAAAACATCATCCTTCACAATGTCAGGAGAACACATGGGAATCTCTGATCTCACATGCCAGATGTCACATTTTGTTACACTTTTAAACCTTGAAAGCCATTGTAGTTTCAGAAATCCGCACAGACCAAGAATGATGTGCTTTGCTCAGAGGTGGTTCTTCATCTGTGAGACACTGTTGGTATTGAAATAATGTCAATAATCACAAGCCCTCTGGAAAATATGGTATCAGAGTGTCCACTTATTAGTTGAGATTTTAAAAATTATTTGAAGTGTCATATGTTGACTTCAAAAGATGAAGCTGCTGTCTTGACTTTACTCCAAAAAATAATTGAAAAATATTCAATAGTAGTAAGTGCAGCTTCTTTGAAAAATAAAAATCATATAATTTGTTGTAACTAGGTTTTTGCTGAAAACTGTGAATTAAGCCTTGGACTCCAAAGTTGCCTGGAACACTTCTGTAGTCAGTTTTGCTTTCTGCAAGCCTGGTATATGAAAGATTGCCTCTAAGTTTCAGAATTTCATGTTTTCCAGTAATTCTTCATTTATCTGTGTTATTCTAGTGCCCTGAAGAACCAGTCGTGCATTGGGAAGTCATCCTGATACATGCAACAAGACAGCAGAGAGACTGTCCTGACCAAACCAACTTAAACTAAAAGAACAGGAGACAACAGATGGATACAATCAGACAGCAAAATTCAGGGAAACAGAGACAGCACTGGTCCAGAATATGACTGAGCTATGGCGAGCACATCAGCGGCCTAACTACTGTCAACTTCTGGTTTATTGAGGTTTTTTAGATATTAGAGGAATGAGGAGTCTTAAGGAGGAATTTGAGGGAGGATAATGAAATAGCTCTGCAGATGTTTACAGAGATTTCCTCCCAGGCATGAAGGGTGGTGTGGGAGGAACATGAAGGCACTTGTTTGAATATTTATCATATGGGGGTGGAGGCTGGTATTGTGGGTTATCAGAGGGAGGTGATGGTATCTCTCTGGTGCATAAGAGCTACAGCAGCAGAAGAGCATCAGGAGACTCTTTCATCCTTCAGACAGCTGGTTCCTTGTAGTTCTAAAGCTGTATCCATCAGTACTGAGCTTTTGGTTTGGTAGGATAAGGTAAAGAGAAGAATGAGTATGGGAGAAGGGTTGTTTAGTTGATTTTTTTGGTAATTTTGGAGAAACCCATTGAAGTCATTGACGTGAGTTTTTCATCGGGGCAGAGATTCAGCTCCAGCTGAAGACTGGAGGTAGGTGTCTGCCTGTGAGCTAAGTATCAAAGCTCCAAATATCTCAGTGGATACTAGGTCTGGATTCAGGTGCCTTAGGCTAGGTGTCCAGTGCCATTTCAGTTCTGCTTGGCCTTCAGCTGCCATTCCAGAGGGACACTGATCTCTAAGGTCCTGTTGAATTGGGTCAGTACAGTCAGCAGACATAGTGAGCAATTCATCACATCCTTAGTGACTTTCTAGGCTCCACTAACTGCATTGACTGCATCTCCTTTGACTATCGGGGACTTATTATGCTCGCACAAAGGTACCTACACCTGGGTCTTAGTAACAAACTCAACTCTGCCCCAAGGTTATAAAATCTCACACTGCTGGGTGAGATCCGTATTCTGTTGACATTAGTAAGATTTTTTGCCACAAACTTCAGTCAGACCAGGACTTCAATTTCTGTGCTCTATGAAGTACTTTGTATCCAAGCATTTTGTTCAATTTACAAGTGCTGATACTGTTTTAATTAAAAGTTCCTACAAGCTTTTGAATTAAGTCCCCTATCCATCTGTTACTTCATTAATATCCCCAATAATTTTTCACAGTAGCTCCCAAAGAGCCTGGAAAAAATGTAATATTAGCGTTTAGTTGTGTAGTGAAGGACAATAGAAGCATTAAACTTGTCTAAGGGCACCTATGCTCTGAAGTGTGGTGTTGAGATCCAAATCCGACAGAGGTGTGAGTAGGTGTCTCCACACATCACTGTGCAGTTCCTGATGGAAGATAACAACTTCGGTCCCAAAAGCAGTACAGCTGCCTGTGTCCCTGGGACAATGTCCTGTGGTTTAAGGACAGCCCCATGTTAGTGCAGTCGCGTTGCCCAGCTCTGGAACAAACTGTCTTGGTGCTTGCTGGGATATTCCAGTACTGCTGTACTGTAGAATATAAGCGTGCTTTAAATAGAAAATATGTTCACCAGCTATCTGTAAGATGTTTTATAATGATGTGGTCTGCTACTTGTGATATGTTCTGTTTTGAGGAGCCTTTTTACTTTGTGAGCTAAGAAATTGTGCCAGAATAACTGAGAGCACTCCTAAGACTGGAAATGAATACATATGAAAAGAACAACTCGTTATTTGAATAAGTTTGCCTGAAGGGGGAATTTCTAAACTTTTAGTAAAATTCCATTCCTTTCCTTCATGTTAATTAAATCAAAGCTGGGGGGATGGGAAAGCATAGCATGGTAGTGTGATATATCTGGGGCACAACTCAAGAAACAAAAAGTCCTCTTACCCCCCTTGGCTTGTCTGTCTTTTTATTGAATGCTGTGAGATTTCATTTGCAATAATGAACTGCTTTTATGCAAAACTTTTCAGTATTACCAAATGAAAGGAGGAACATGTTGACAGGAAGCGAAAGTTGCATAATCTCTGCAAAAGTCCATGACAGAATCACTGTTCTGTTTGATACAGCATCATGAGGGGTATTTTTCTTCTACTGACTTCTTAAATAAAAGAAGGATCGATTCCTACCTGACCACCTCCATCAGAGCATCAGAGTCACATTTCTTTTAGTTATAAATTATCCCCATAGTAAAATGGGGATGTAAAAAGTGCATGTTTATGATATCCAAACAAATCTTCCAGGAAGGCCATGTTATCTTTGGAATCTTTTGAGGCAGAATTGTGGAGTGGGTTAATGCAGTAGCAGTATTTCTGCAGCTTTTCCCCCTTTTCTCACACTTGGAATCGGTGACTTCTGGCTGTTCTGTGCTGGGCCACATGCAGGCACAGCAGGAGGCTCTTGGCTCCTCCGACTGCATTTGCTGTCCAAACAACTGCTCCTTACTCCCTCAGAAGAAGACGCAGTGGGGAGATAGAAATATTTTGCAGGCCAGATGGGGCTAATGGGCCACAAACTGGAGCAATCTGACCAAAATACATATTTAATTGAAGGTTGTTCCTTGAATTTCTGGCATGGAATTATGCACCATACTGGACTGATTTGCGGTGACCGGATCTGTTTTCGCGTGTTTCGACTCCTGATCATGTCAGTGGTATTCAGTGGCACTCAGACTTCCCAGGAATTGCTTAATCCCTTCTGAGATTAGACATACATACATACTTCAGACAGTCCTCATATAGGCTTAAGTACAATTCTACTGAGTCGCTCCCCTACAGTATATGACTATTGTCGCATCCGCTGTCATAATTTCTGGAAAAATCCACTTTGCCAGTTACTTCTGTTTTGTTTGCTTGTGTTTTTTCCCCCAATATGTTGGCTTTAGGTCTGTATATCCAAGTGACAGTTAGCGCTCCTTGTGCAAAATGCAAGGAATTTCCCTCAGGCTTGTGCCCTTCATGCATTTAGGAGCAACTCACCAGTCGGAGGATCTGATTAGGATCTGATTAGGGTAGCATATGGATAAGAGGTATGCCAGGAATGACAGTGGACTTCAGTTGCTTTGTTATCCAGTACATTTATTTATTTTTATTTAATTAATTATTTTTGCCCTGTACTGATATCCCAAAAGTAGATCTCTGTTGAGATACACTTCTGAGACACAGATAACATTCGTGGACTTCCCTCAAAATGTCCCCTGGACTAGATTCATTTCAGAGTAATGGCCTGCTTCTCTACATTTCCCCTGTTGTTTATTTAAAAAAGAGATGCTCCTTTACCTCCTCAGTCAAATGACAGTGCAACAATTAGAAGATCTCTTAAAGTAGCTGCTGCTGCACTCTGCACCAGCAGTGGTCTCATTTCATTAGTGGAATAAAAAAACCTGGTTAAGCAAATGATCTATAAAGTGTTATGTAAAAGGAAACGTTTAATGAGAAGTTATGTTTATATCATACGCACATGTCCAGTTAAGAATTTTTTTTGGCCCCATTATGCAAAAGGATTTATCTGTCCTAAGGAGTGAATTTGTTTTCCTAGTATTCTCGTCACTCTGGTACTAACATACCTGACATTGAAAAGCTTTGAGAATCTCTGAAAGAACATTTGTAGAATACTGTAGTGACTTCAGAATATACAGAGACAAATAAGAATAAGTATATTTGGTTTGCAGAATGATTAATTATGAATATCAGTGAGGAATAAGGATAGTTATTTAAAAATGTCTACTGACAGCAATTCCAATGCTTTCTGATCATGTCTTTCTGATCCAGGCAGGACACTGTAGAAGAAGGAGTCTAGCATATGAGGCATCAAGATGTCAGCAATAGCAGAGGTCTGTAAGAAATTTCCTAGAAAGGACCGTATTGGCCAAAGATACCTAGACAAGATGATGTCTTGACAAAACAAGATACCAAGGGTCAGACCACAAAACTAAAAGAAATGAGGTCAGACTGAGATCTTAAGTTATGGCTAAGATTTAGACCTCAATAGGAAAGAATCAGATGAGGGTTGGAAGACTTTGGGAAAAGAGACGTCTCCTCTACCTTTAATTTTCTGGCTGAAGGTATAACAGATAAATTTATGCCCTTTTATTAGACAAATAGTATGCCTAGCTTAGTTGCATAACAGTACCAGTATGTATATAAAAATATATATGTTGCAACTTTTGTGTGGACTTAGGCCAAAGGTTGATGTCAGTTGGAGCTGTGAGCAAACACCTAGTCACTGAGCTGCTGAACACAGTGCTGGTGCCATCACACTTTGCTGTATTCACCAATTACCTAAAATGAGATGATTCAGTGAGACACATACACAGAATGGACATTGACTAAATGTACTATTCAAGTTCTCTTCATAATAGTTTCTAAAGGTGAATCTATTAATGAAGATTGGTATTCCATAGGTAGAATAGGGAGCATATGAATCTTATTAGAGATATTACAGACAATAAATTTTGAGCTATCTATAGGTGACCTTTGTAAGACTTTCAGCAGTGTGGAAAAGACTTCGAGGTCAAATTTTTGAAGATGCCTAAAAACCTATTTTTAAATTACAGACAACAGACTTTCCAGCAGTACTAAAAATGGGTTGAAAATGGGACTTAGTCTTCTAAATGATATTTAAAAATGGGTAAATAGAACTGTTGTAAGAATGAGAGGTATAAGTTAAAGATGTAAACTCAGTGGTTTCTACACTCCCTTCTGTTATTCTGTATGTTTGGGGTAGACCACATTCACAGTGGTCTGGATGTGAAGTGAAAGAGTAGACAGATGTTAATTTGTTCCTCTTGCTCACTGCAATAGGATGTGTGTCACCTCTTTATTCCATGGACACCTGTGAAAAGCATTATGAGAAGCCATGAAAAATAGATTTTTGTACCCCTTTGTGCATCTCAGCTGTTTCTGATGTTCAAGAAGTGAATCTCCTAGCCAAGGTCTATTCCTGCTTACCACGCTCCAAGTTGCTATTGTTTCCAGTGCAGCACCTTCTTCACCCTCTAACATCAGACACAAAGGGCTGTCATATTTTAGTCACCTCCACCTGTTTGATTATAAAATCCTTGTCTAATTATGGAATGTGCCAAGAGATTGTACAGAACAGGTTTTCATACCATTTGCATATTGGTTTCTCTCTACATAAAGCCTTCTAGGAAAAATGTTTTCATATTCTGCATCCCAGGACTAATAAAAAATTGAAACAAATAGGATATTAATTCCAGCTCATGTTTCTTTTCCTCTCTTCTCTGATTTTAGCGTCTTTCTCTAAAAGTGCTCTTTTTGCTTTTTCTGCAGACTGTATGTGGATGGACCTTTTGGAAGTCCCTTTGAGGAATCCCTGAACTATGAGGTCAGCCTCTGCGTGGCTGGAGGTATTGGAGTTACACCATTTGCATCAGTACTCAACACACTGCTGTAAGTGAGCTTAAGCCTTTTAAAGCTACTTCCCTCAATTTACATTAGTAGTGCATGTCAGAAAGACTTTAAGAGTATTTAAAAACTTTCATTAGCATAACGTAAGTGAATGATTCACTGGGGAGAGGTAGAGGACTGAGGTGTCCCAGAAAAGCATAAATCAACACATACAGGCTTTATAACCCAGAGAGTTGTGGCAGAGTTGTGCCAGTAATGCACCTGAGCTGGGACACTGTCACTAGTCTTTATATCCTGCCACCAGCCTATCCTGTGATTGATGCAGTCAACTCTGTTCCCTTGTTCCCCTTGACTCAGCTTAGGTGAGGCTATGGACTATGGTCGTGAGTTTCTGAGAGTCAGAAGTTGTGACAGTCTTTCTGCTGGAAATGCAGGGCCAGGTCTCCCTGGTCTGTTTGACTTCTGTAAGTGTGTACGTATAAGATTTTAAAAGAAAGAGATTAACTTGTATTCAGGTAACATTTGGATGTCTAACTCTATTTGAAAAATTTAAATTTAGGCATTCCCTTTTTTTAATTTATTTTTTTTTTTCAATGTAAAGTGTTTGACATTCTAGTCAGAGCAAACCTTTCACCACTTGTTTCTCTGTCACACCAGCAATGTGTTTCCCACCAAATCTTACGCTGTGTTAAATAAGCTTGGTTTTATGATTATATTGATTTTTATTAATTTTTTTTGGCTAGATTGTTAGCCAACAGCTCCAGTCACAGGGTAAGCGCCCCTGTTTCATAGGCACTCTGTAAGTAGCCAACCAAAGCAGCAAACCTTCCCTGAAGTGCTGAAAGACTAGCTGGTTTTGGGAGGGTTTTACAAGATACAACTTAAGGATTTGTTCTAAGATGAGCATGCCAATGGTCAGCTCTAACCCCAAAGTGAAAGCCTAGAATTTAGATGCTGTGCATGTTCTTCTGTCCTTTATCTGGGCTGGATCTGACAGTGCTGAGCGCTTCTGAAAATTATCAGTCCCACCAGTCTCATGGTGCTGCCACCCTCGAAGACCATCTTATCTCCCTTGTTTTCTTTTCCTGAGACCGTATTGCTCACTTTCTCAAAAAAAGGGTACATTTTTGCTGAAAGCCTGGGGCCCAGGTGGATGAGATGACCAATTTCCTCATGATGGATTATCCTTGACAGTGCTTTGCAAAAATGTCACAGATGATAATGATGAGCAAACAGCAGGTAATGAGATGTTTGCCTCTACCAGTGTGTTATCAGAGACTGTAGGAACTTGCACAGACATTGCCATAGAAGGTTAGTGTCCAAAATCTTTTGCAATATCCATATATCTGGATAAAGCCATAAATGAGCTTCCAAGCAGCCAATCCCATAAACTGCCTCTTTCCCTGTGCGCTGTAACATTATACAGGGGAATCATTCTGTGATTCTGGGAAAAAGTTAACAGCCTGAGCCTGCTTTCCTTCTCCATATTTAAACATCATCAAAGCACTTGTTTAGAGGATGATCTGCCTGTTGTCTTTGCCTTGGCTTAGAAGCAGAAATTGGCAGGTGTGAACATGCAAACAGCCTTTCGACGCCAGCGCTGCAGAGCAGCGGAGACAGTCCTGTTGTATGGAGGTCACGCATGTCTGGAGGACAAGCCTGATCAACATGGTCATTTGTTTCCTACTCAGTTGTGTTCCTGTTGTATGTACACAACTTAATTCCTGCCCTCGCCCTCCTCTCCACTTAACTGTTGAACGCTATTTCCTATTTTTAAGAAAACATAACACCTTAAGGAAAGCTGGTGGCTTTCAGGGAGAATGGTCTGTAGATAATGGCTGTTATTATGGGTAGTGGTAACATAGAAACACACAATAAGCATTACATACATGTGAATTTGGTTGTAACAGGGGATTGCACCTTTAATGCATGATATGTCTTGCTGGAGGTAGATCCAAGCATGTGTGTCTGAGGTGCTATTTGAAATCTATGCTTGACTTGTTTCATCAAGTTTTGCAGTCTGGCTTCCTTTTCCAGCTGCAACATTTCCTCACCGAGAGCGGTGCTTTGTTACTGAGCGACAGCAGTTCAGTAAAAAATGCTTTGCATTTTTCTCTTCTTTTACCCTTTTTTATGGTGAAAGGCACTTCTTTTCCTTGCTACTTGCTTATAGTTATCACATCACATCTGACCAGATTGTTACCCTTCCTAAGGGCTTGTCTTAGAACAGGCTGTCAGAAAAAGGTGGAGGAAATCATTCTCTACAGGTCAAGAGTTTACAAATAAGAAACCTGAAGTCAGGACTTGAAAGACTCTATACTCTCCAGTCTTAAAGCATTTTTCTTCTCCCTGTGGGGAGTTTACATGAAAGGCAAGTTCTCAGTGCCTACATGTTGCTGAGAATGTCTCCATCCTCATTACTTGGTCTTACAGTGGTTGGAGTCATCTCTTAGGTAGATCTCTTAATACAACATCCCTTGGTGGAAATGCCAATGTCCTGCAACCCTGGAGTTTGAAATAGCACACAATAGATATGGTGAGATGTATCATGAAACTTTTTGACTGCAGCTGGCTCCTGGGACAAGTGTTTGAAGTTGGCAGGCTATGGCCTTATCTATTTGAAAATTATTTTTAGAGGAAAAGGAGGAAGCAGTCTGTGCACTGGCTGTTTCAGTGATCAGAACAGAAAACAGCATTGGCTAACTAAGAAGATGTTTCATGGGTATTTGTACTTTGTTTGTACTCATTAATCATCAAAATTTTTTTCACTTCTGTTTTCTTTCCCAGTTCATTCCAGTCCTTCCTTTGTGCTATATTTGGGTTTTATTTCTATTAGACATCTGACATGAGAGTCCTATTTTTCTAAATGCAATGTCAGAGTCTGCCCATGACTGCACTTTCCCCACCAGCATTTTCTGAGGACTGTAATATATCTCCCAGCTCCCTGGCACAATGGAGCTCTGATTTGATTTGGTCTTTGTGATTTTGCTAGAGTATTAATTATAATCAACCAGAGGCTTTCACATATAAAAGCAGAATTAAGTCCTGACATTATTGCATTTGTCAATATTTTTCTCTTATGGGTTGCTTTATAAACCTAATAAAGAATTGACACAGTACACTTGAACTGAGAATGTCCACTTTGCTTTGAAATAAAGGTTTAATGATGGTCGCAGAGTCCATATTTGCTGCCCAAATCATCTGTATAGCTGACAACTTCCTAATGTGGAAACAGTGTCTGTGAAGGGTGTTAGCTCTGTGATAGAGATTCAGTATTCTCAGGATCATTACAATAGGCTGCATTGGTCATTTCAACATTTGATGTATCATAGGGTGAAGAAGAACTTAGCAGTTAGCTTCTGATGGAAATTCCCATTTCCACTAATGAATATAAAGCTTCTTAATCAATGTTTCCTTTTTAAAAATAATTTTTAATTATCCAAATGTTTTATTTTCAAGTGATGGCTGGAAACGCTACAAGCTCAGGAGACTCTACTTCATTTGGGTGTGCAGGGACATTGAATCTTTCCGCTGGTTTGCAGATCTGCTCTGTACGTTGCGTAACAAGGTAATGGGAGCTGCTTGCAGGGATACTGACAACTTAATAAATGCAGAATAAATTCACACAACGCAGATCACATGCTGTAAAGAAAAGCAGCCTTGCTCAAAACAAGCAAGGTCCAGCAGTACTTCTGCTTGGGCTACCTGACCCAGACCTATTTATTCATGGAGCTGCACAAAACAGTGAGTGTCTTCCACCAGTATTTTGTTGCACAGTGTTGCATGTGCCAGTAGTTTGGACACTTATCTGTGGAATTTATGAAATGGAAGAAGAACATACGGGTTGGGAAACCTGAGTGGCCTTTAGCCATTCGGCTAGTAGACAGATTGAGAAGAGAGAGGGATTTGCTATTTCAGGTATATTTTGAGAGCAGTGTAGCTTCCTAAAACAATACTTTCTACACATCATGACATCCAACATTCTGGAGCGCATGAAGGGGTGCTATGCAAGTGTGTCGTCTTTATTAAAATACTTACTTCACTGATGCTGAATGACAAATTTCTCAGAATGGTAGGCACTAGTGACTTTACATTTGCCTTGAAAGAAAGGATATTTTTTCACTAGCCTTTTCTGTCATTTCCCCAGCTTTGGCAGGAGAATCGACCAGACTATATAAACATCCAGCTGTACCTCAGTCAAACAGATGGAATACAGGTATGTGGCTAAATTCTGTTTGCCCGCCAAACTGTACTAGACAATGCAAACTGTCATTCAAAGGCAAAGGGAATTAGCGCAGATGGTAAAACAGGAAATGAGGCCATAAACTCAAGTGACTGATTCATGGCTAGGGCAAAAGAACAAGTCCATTCCTACAGCATTAAGAAAATCTAGCCTAGAAGCCCTAACTTGATTAGATGTAGGCAAAAAGGCCACATCTTCCTTTTCTAGGAAAGAGGTCCTTCCAGGCCAGGCCACGGACCAGACAGTTGGCTGTGTTTGATGGGAAATCTGCATCATTTCTGGGCTAAGACTCAAAACAGAATATTTCCAGGAGCTTGCAAGCTCAAGTCTTCTTTTCAAATAAATATTTTGAGAGAAACTAGCTACTTTTAAAAGCTTTGGATTTCTTTTGTAACAGAAGTTACAAAGTTCTTGATATATGAGACTGGAAATTTTACTGAACTGTCAATGTTGTGTACTACCAACCTCAAAGCTGGGATAGTTCCCCAACTCTTGGCATCTTCTGTACCTATTTATGCTTACAGTTTTCATTTTAAATTATTTAGCACACAAGCCTAGGCCTGATTCTTTACCTTGCTGCATTTGGAAGCTTTCCATTGACTGTAGTGAGACCAGAACCAAGCCTTACAACTACTACAAAACATGAAATGCAGTGAGATACCATGTCCAAAGGATTTTAATCTGCCTGGTATCAGGTGGAGCTAGCATAATATTCACAGCTCTAGTAGGAACACTATCCAGTAGTCTAAATGCCGTGATAACTACAGTAGTTATGAACAGTGCTCTACAGATTTAATCCTTGGGCGACAAATACCCAACTGGTGAACCTGATATGTAATTGCTGGGTTAAAATTAAAACCTGAAGCAGGATTGCATTGCAGCGACACAGCAAGATTGTAATAATAAATAATTAAAAGCAAGTTTTCTAATATTTTGTGTCAAGAAGCTACTCAATTTAAGTCAACTTTAAGTCTTTCTTTAAAGTCACTTTTCTTTTGTGGCTGTTGAACAAAACTGGCACGAATTGTAATGCTGCTCATGATTTCTCAAGGGGGAGTTAAACTCAGCTCTCCATTGCCACCATTCAACTTATGTGTTTGCTGATGTTAGTCCAAAATACTGACTACTGCCAAAACTAGAGCGGTTTCACTTCGTGCTCCCTTTGCTCAGAAGTAGCATGCCTGTGTGCCAACAGGGAGCCAACCCATCCTTCAGCAAATGCTCCTTGAATATATATAATGGCCCAATGGAAGATGAGTTGCCCGAGACTCTGTTTGCATGGGTAGGAGCGATGTTTCAGGTTGTTCAGCAGTGGAGAAAATGTGGGAGCACCGATAAAATGTAACTTCCCCCTGCCTTTCTATCTCACTAAGACAGAAAACTAAGGAAAGGAAATGCCCTGCAATGGAAGGGCATTTGACCTTATCAAAATGCTGGTGAGTTAGCATTGCTGGGATGGGTTTGGATCCACCCAGGGAGCAGTTTTGGCTGCTTTCTGATCAAAACAGCTGGCAAACTACTCTCAGAGAGAAGTGTAAGATTTCCCTTGTTACTTTTTCAGAGCTAGTCACCTTAATAGTTACTTGTGCAAAGTTAAGAAAAATACTTCAGACAGAAAAACGAATTTTTGCATCAGCAGTGTTTCTTCCAGCTTAGCATTAAAAGCCAATGAAAGAATGAATAATAGGAGCGTGGTTATTGTTTTACGGCTTAAATAAATTGGTTTAAAAGTAATGGGGAGATTAACGAGCAGCTGCATGAGGAAAAATGTATAATGAAGACCAAGGAGAGCCATTGAAAAAAGGCAGTGAGCAGAGGTATTGGTGCATGAAATAGTTGCAGTTTTAATCACAACTGTCTGATACTTGTCCTCGGGTTTTACACCTCAGCGATATGGTAAGTCAGCCAATGTCAGAAATGGGAGCCCTGGGTGATATGAGGCAATTTGCAAATCAGGCAGAATGGAATTTTTTTGTTTCTTGCAGAAAATAATTGGAGAAAAGTATCAAGCTTTAAACTCAAGGCTTTTGATTGGACGACCTCGGTGGAAACTCCTTTTTGATGAAATAGCAAAGTGTAACAGGCGGTAAGTTCCAGTTCACTTGGAGGATGCCACGGTTTGGAGGGTGGGGATATTATAGTCCAGCTATATTTGTATGAAAATATTTTTGGTTTTATCTTAGAGTGTAACATTTAAGCTACTGATGTTGAAATTAGCTAATATTTTGCTGCGAGATATAGCCTATACAAAATGGAAACTTTTTTTTTTTACACTCAGAAGAGTTCATCTTGTTAATGCAGCTGGGGTGTTCAGTGGCCCAGAAAATAAAAGTTATAGATTTCCATCTCACTGCACAGAGATTGCATATGTTTTTGTCCATGGCAGTATCTTGCTTGCAACATATGTTGGTTTTGTAAGGTTATATTTTTTTAAATTGTTGACTTCTATAATTTTCATGATTTATAGTGTTGGTTTACAAACAGAATGCACATGGGAGAATCTGACTGTCCTGTATTGTTTTTATTCAGAGAATATATTGTCTTTGGAGATTCCTGGCACTTTTTAATTCTTTTTTTAAGACCTGGCAATGCTTTTTCACTGTGTTAGGCAAACAGATTATGGTCTGAAACAGGACAGTTGTAAACCAGAGTATACATGCAGTTAGACTATGGAATGTCTTTGTCCTGATCCAGCGTTGTTGGTTATTTTATACCCCATTGGCAGTTTTCTGCCTCAAAAGCCAATCCGGTAGAAGGGATTCTGTGTATTTTCCCAAATCCACTTCTGGCCAAGTCAGCAGGGTGGTAGCAATCCACCTTCAGTAGCTGTTGTTAGTAATCTGAGTGCACAAGGTTGAGAGTTGCTCTCACATTCCCCTGCAGAACTTTCCCTCAATAACTTGCACTTGCCCATGGCTTATTGACTCTACTCTTCTGAGGCTAGATATGACTAGGGGACACTGAGCCCTGGCTCTTGAGAAATATTGAGCACCAGTATGTGTCACCGTTGGCAGTATAGGCTGCAGACAATATGTATCTTGAATTCAGGTCCTACAGGATGTTGTGGACAGGGTCCCTTGCCATAACAGCCCAAAGGCTGCTACAGAGGGATGTCCCTAGTTCATTCTAACGAGTGTCACTTAGATCTTTGTAGTAAAGATCCATGGAAAAGAAAGGGAAATAGAGAGGTCAGAGAAGCATGATGACTGTCTGGTTCAGAGTCCTCTGCATAGACTGTTGATCTTTTATGCTCTGTTCTGATGGTTTTTTTGTTTAACTATGTGAGTGCAGTTTTAAAAGATGAAAATTATGAAGTTTCTGCCACTTCCTTGCAAGGCTGTAAGTGCACATAATATAGATGAAGCTATTAATGGTAGTCATGCTTTCTTTTTCTTTTGTGCTTTCCACTACATTACTCCTAATTAGACTTTGAGTACCATTTCCTCTGAATTTCCACATCAGGTCTTTAAATTGTGCCACCATTTCCAAACCAGCTGTCTTTTAGTACCTAAATAATGTTCTGATTCATTTGATTGCCCTGCAGCTTGCTAAGATGTAGGCTTCCTGACTCCTTTTCACCCCTTTAACAGGATTTATGGATACAAGTCTGTACCTAGAGGTGTACTTACATGTAACATGAGAGACAGTAGTCCAAACTGTAACTCTACAGTCCAATTTCCTGGTCTTCTACTAACTCCATTTCAGTTCATATTTCTCATTAACTTTCCACCTAAACAACCCTACTACAAATGCAGGGAAATAAAAAAATAAAAAAATAAGGCAGGGCAACCAATTTCTTTCCAACATCTGGTGCCAATGTTCAGGTTTTCACATGTATTTGCAATCATGGACTTGTTTGTTTTCCACTTTTTATCTTGTGATTTTGGCAAAATCTGCACATAAATCAACATGGAGCTGGCGATTTTCTCATTGGTTTAGCCATCTGATTGGTTTGTGGTTTGTGCCTTGTCACTGTTGTTGCTGTTTGGGTCCCAAATAAGCAAAGTGCATTTGTAAGTGTCTGAGCTTTGCCAGACCTTCAGAGTGTGACGTGGGACAACCCAGTACCAGGTTCCTAATTCTTTCTTCTGGACTAAGAGGAGCAGACGCGTGCCATCTACTGTTGGTATTTTATATGACACCTGCAGTCCCCAGGATGTGCACTGGGACAGTTTATATAATAAATTAATTTGTCTTGGGTTTTGTGCTCTTTTTTGGGGGACAGAGCAGCAACCTTGTTCCGGTTCAGTTGTCCCCTGGATGAAAAGCTTACACCATGCCTTAGGCTGCCACATTGCCTCAGTTTTGCTTAGTTCAAATGGATGTGTGCTTTTCTCCAAATGGAGTCTGACCTAGAAAAATGCATGAATGTCTGTAGGAAAGGAGGGCATGGAGCACCATGAAAGATCTTTTGTGCACTGTAAAGGAGAAATCTCTCTCTAGGAATGAATATGGGGTTTCAAACTGGAGCGTTTCAAGTCCTGATGCTTTCCTCTTTAGGTAGCAAAGTATTTCACCTCTCCCTCACCTCACCAGTCCATCAAATGGACATAAGAATATGCGCTGACTTACCCAATCCATAAAAACACTGAGGAATTATTCAGGCACACGTCTCACGTGTGGTGGTCTCTCATGGTTCTGTTCACTAGCCAAAAATCCTGCGCACTTTGGAAAGATGTTACTGGGATGGGAAAATATTAGCAGTATGTGCTGCTGAGATGTGTCTGTGCTTTGGTGGCTATATATATGTAATGAAAGGGAGAGGGACAGATGAACTCTTTGGGTTTTATTTATCAGTTGTCTGTAATTAAACTAATGAAAAAAAACAACAACAGTAATTCTTTCAATTAAATACACAGTAGAAGACAGATTCTTCCTGGCAGCTCATGCCCCCCTTTTCTCTACTGTGCACAGATTAGACAGTATTCAGGTTCTGGAAGTGCTTATTTTAGAGCAATAAACAATAGTGCTCTCATTATTTCTGTAAATTCAGACACCAACACAACATCCCCTTTGCCTTTAAAAGGAGTACTGCCAGGACAGGAAAGTTTGTTAGATATACATAATGGTGAGAAAAGTATGAGTTATGAATATTTGCTATAGATTGATAGGAGACGATGTAATTGGAGGCAATTAAAGTCAGGGTTGTAAAGTGCCTGCACAGGGGCACTGATGCTATTACCTGCGTAACTTTGTGATGCTTCTTGATGTTTGATCCCTCAGTTGTTCCGTGCTGGTGTTGCTGTGCACTGGTACAGCGTGGACTGCCATGCTATTCGACCTGCTGCCTAACATATACCTGACACACTGCATCAAAGATTTCTTATATGTGCTACTTTCCTTCTCTCACCAGACACATACACAGGCAGCTTTAAACGGTGTATTTGATTACTATGTGCTAAGAAATTGGATATTAAATATTTACTATATAAAATACTGAAGCTGTCCTGGAGGCAGGGACCAGAATTCGAGTCTCCAGTCTCTTTGATGAATAGTGTACATCACAATAGTTAAAGCCATGTCTCTTCTCTTCCCCTCTCTCTATCCCAGTAAATCTTTGAGATCTTTCTCTGCAGTGGCACAATTTCAGCAGGAAGATGAAGAAAATGTATTGTTTTTCATGATATAGAAGAGACAACTCCACATCCTTTCCCTGCTCTTTCCTCTCCCTTCTCCTCATCTTTCAAAAAAAGGGAGATGATGAATATCACGAGTGCCTCAGTCCCACTGTTGTGGACGTACCCTGTTGTGATGCTGGCTGCTGTCTGAGCCCTTAGTTGCTGTGTGACTGTGAGTCTGACTTACAGCCTCTCTCTAAGGTGGCCAGAGAGCAAAGAGCTGTTGTCAGTGGAGTGGTGTGAAAAAGTCAGGTTAACTAATGAACCCGGGCCGATAGGATCACATTCTGTGTTTGGCTTTTTGTAAGACTTTCCAATGCAGCTGCTGAAGGAAAGATTGCATGCTAATGTGAAACTAAAGCAGTAAAATTATTCTGCTGCTGCCAGAAATAATCATGGGTTAGTAGTGCTCTGTTTTCATTAGTGTAACGAATCACCGTTAGTGACTAGATCTCCTGCCTGTGTAAATCATGAGTTACACTAATGAAGTCATTACACTGAAGCACATTTTTAAGGCAAAAAAAGTGATTAATCATGGAAAAAATTAGAGTGGGAAGTAGTAATTTTTCATCACTTGGGGGCTTGACACTAAGATGAGGTGCCTTTTTCTAAGAGTTGTCTTAGTCAAATAAGTAATAGGGCTTGTGTGGGGCTACTTGGGAGAAATCTGGTGACTACATGATCTGGTGAGCTGTTCTCACCTTAAAAATCTATCATTAGAAGTTATTGTTTATTTGCAATGTCATAGAATGGTTTGGGTTGGAAGGGACCTTAGAGATCATCTAGTTCCAGATCATCTAGTTAATGTCATAATGTCTTTTTTTTTTCTTTTTTTTATCTTTTTCTTTAACAGGAAGACCATTGGAGTTTTCTGTTGTGGACCAAACAAAATCTCTAAGATACTTCATAAACTGAGCAACAGCAGCAACTCTTATGGGACAAGGTTTGAGTATAATAAAGAATCCTTCAGCTGAAAGTCTGTTGGACTGGCAAGACTCTCTTGAAGATAAAAGTGCAATTTTTTGTTTGTACAACTTAAAAGTTCAGCTGTGGTTTAAACAGACAGAAAAGTACCAAAGAATAGCACAGATTTTCTTATTTATGATTATTTAAGACTTTGGAAAATGATGGATGCAGCAGTATACCAACAAATAATAAGTGTTTATGCTCAAGCCCAAATGCACTTGCACAATATTTGTAGCAGCAATGATTCTTTGGATTTGTTTCTGTTAATTAAAAAGTACAGAAACTGAGGAGAGACAGAATTGCTTTAAAAGCTGATGGAATAAGAATCTGTGGAACGTTTGAACTTCTTCCACTTCCAGTCCTCTGAAGCTGGATCAGTAAATCAAACCCCAGGTTAATCCAAATGACAAAACAACACTATTACAAAGACTGTTGCTTTTGTTGGTATACAAATCTTGTGGCCTTTGGGTGG
This sequence comes from Scolopax mira, assembly GCA_004320125.1. Lineage (NCBI taxonomy): Eukaryota > Metazoa > Chordata > Aves > Charadriiformes > Scolopacidae > Scolopax > Scolopax mira. Next base: position 65,337 of record BJBW01006934.1, read on the forward strand.
AAACGCTCCATATTAAAGATTTTATATCTTGCAGAATTGGGATTCTGTATTTAAAATATAGAGTGTTACTCTCGCTAGTCTGCTTCTGTAATGGATGTGAATATTCCCGCCCTGACTGGAAAAGAGGGTGGAATAAGGGGAAAGATGTAAGTTAATTAATGAGCACAGCTGTGTAACACCTGTGATCAGACTGATGTGATATAAATCACAGCCTTTTCACAAGGAAACAACCGTATTTGGAGAACTCTCTGTCTTGCATTCAGTGAGTTTGCAAAATACGTGTGATTTGTGCAGCCAGAAAGATGGAGCAAGGAAAGCAATTAGCAGGAGCAGACGAGAAATGTTTTATTCTGCCATGCACTCGATTTGGAAGTTTTACTCACTCTGCACTCACATGACCTGAATGTCAAATACTTCAAGTATTCAGATGCTCTTACTCATGCACTTACTTATAATGCAGCAGGTTGAAATGCCATTTTAGAGGTCCCAGAGTATTTTTTGTTGCCTGTGATCCTCTGAGTACCTTCCCTGGGGTCACTTTATTTGCACTGATGCCATTGAAAGCACGATCAGGCCAGCTCTGCAGCCGAGTAAGAACAAAGCCTTCATTACTGGCTCTTTGCATCATGTGTGCAGATAGAAACTTTGCAGGAACTGCAGTGTGGTTTCAGGAAGTTCCAAAGGGGAGAAGCTGAAATGTCCAAATTTAATCTCCCCTTCTCTCTGTGGCTGTTTTCCACTCTGCTCATAGTTGCCATGGAAGGGCTAGAGGTCGAAACAGGCACTTTAAAACTTTTGGTTCTGAGGAGCAATTTTTTTTGTCCCTCCATCCAGTAGCCAGTCCAACTTCCTCTATTTCTTCTTTACCCGCTTTACCTTACTTTGTTGAGATGAAGACATTTAAGCAGGAGTCAGGCACTGAGCTGGCAGAAATAAGCATGACTTTAGAACATTTTAATAGAGCAACATCACTTTACACTTTCTGAAGACCTACCCCTTAAACTCCAGCAGAAGCTTGGGTGCAAAGCCCCATAGAACACATAGACATGAGATGGCTCAGTATCTCTCAAGCCTATGGTTCACCTGTGTTTAGCACAGTGGATTTGATTTAGTTTACAGCTTTCCAGTGAATACCTTTTTGTATCATAATAGGAAAGACACTAATTTTCAGATCGCAACACAAACTGTGTAAAGGATTCTAGAAGTATCAGTGTGCAGAGGGAAGCATTTTTCTAGTAGGTGGTATATAGGCATGTTGTATGTGTAACTAGTGAAAATGAGTTAGTATTTGCCTTGGCAGCTTCTCCTCAGGAGCTGCCCTACATGGAGCAGCAGGATGGAGGTGCAGCACGAAGCCATATGGGAACATGTTCCTCAGTGTCTGGACTTTGCACTGGAGTTTTTATCTTTGGCTCTGCCCAATTTGAAATTCGTGGGAGAAGGAAAGAGCCAGAGATGGATGTATTCCTACTGATGAGAGTTTTCAAAGTATCCTAGAGGAGAGAGAAGCCAAAATAGAAATGCAGTATGAGATGGGAGCCTACATTGCAGCTACTGATTTTAATATTTTTTTTTTGAGGCTGGAAGGATCATTATTTTCCCATTGGATCTCATTCATCTGTCACTGTGAAACCGGAGGTATGCAGGAAAGGATTAGATCCTTTTTAATCATTATGATTTATTTCTAATACTGCCTGCATGGATTTTATAATAAACAAAATTGATGGCAAAATGCATAGTTCCTGGATATTGCTGATACCACAGGCTTCTTTGTTTGCTGGCAGTTAACTTAAAGCATGATTGAAATCATGACTGCATCTATTAACCACAAACAGACAGCGATCTTTTTCCTCTTGTTTTAGGATCTAGTATATAATGGCTTTTAAATACAGTTTAGAGTCATCTAATCATGACATTGTTTGTGGCTTAACATCTCCTCTATGTTAGATATCTGTTTCATTACCATATAATAAGCAGCTAGTTTTGTACTTAGCTCTATGCTAAAACAGACGATATTTTTTGGCTCAGCCTCTGTATAGGTAGTGCTTTATAATTAAAATAATAATACTGGTACTGTGCTCTTCCTCTGCATTGTAGCAGGAGCTGTCTCTGGGTGTGGGAATGCTCAATGCCTGTTGTTCTATTAGGCAGTGCTGTCAGACAAGGTGCAAGCAGAGCCAGGGTCTCCTCTTTCTGCCTTTGTCCTGTACCAACCTTGGCTGACCCACTTGTAAAACATGCTTGGGACCCTCCACCTTTCTGCAATGTTGTGAGACTTCATTAATGTTTCAGGATCACTTCAGTGCACCTGCAGTGAGAAGGTCTAATTGCTATGCAACTGTATTTGTGTTTTATTTTGTGTTAAGCTCCATTTGACCAAACCTCTCTGTTGCTCATGAGTAATTGCTAAACCAAGTGAGGGTGAGTTTGTGGAAAGGCTAAAAAGGCTCAGTTGCTTTTCCCTGAGCTATGCTTTTTAGAGGGGCAAAAAGTTTAAGGGTTAGTGCCTGTGACTTGGCTTCAGGAGTGGCAGATGTTATGATAAACATAGTCTTTCTACAGGCTGCATTGTCCTTGCTGCTTCTGAGTGTGTCACCAGATTGCAAAACCCAGTTGAGCTCTCTTTTAAACTCTGTAGGTTTTTTATCTGTAAGCCAAGTATACATGAAAATATAACTCTGTGCCAGGCAAGTAAGTGAAGGCTGACAGCACTTAATCCCACATTTACAGATCAACCGGATTTACATAATTGAATGTCTCTTTATGCTTTAAACTGAGTCCTGTAAGTGAGTCTGTCATAAGTGTCCTGCTGGCAGGAGAAGGATCCCACCGTGTATTCTGCCACTTCTCGTTCAGTCTGTCACAAAGCTGCAGACACGCTCAGTGTTTTCTCAGCGGGAACTTTGTGTTTTATTCATCATAACGTTTCAGGACTTTTCTTTAAAACAGGAGTGTTTCCATGCTGTGATGGGAACCAAGCCCTTTTCCTGCAATTCCCTTTCCCTCCAAATCCAGCTCTCATACAGCAGTGTGGGGCTGGGGACTTTACATGGCCAACAGCTGGATTAACTGGATTTACCCGAGCAATTCTGTTCTCATAGCTCTGATATTACTTGTGTGAGTAAATGTTCAATGCTGGAGCAAAGGACTGCAGAGGTAAGACATGATGGAGCATGGGAAGGGCTGATGAGGAGAGACCTCCATCTCTGAAGTCTGCAGGACAGTCCATCTCTCCATGATGATTAATACAGCCCTGGGTTTGGAGCAACACTTCCCTATTGCAGCATAGGGTACTAATAGCATATGAGTTCTTCCTTGGTGTTTTATCTGCTCTTCTAGGAGACAGAACTGAAAGGAGTATGAGAGATCACAACCTCGAACCTAGACTGGGGAGAGGACCCCAGTGCATACCCCCAGATACCTTGACAGTGACTACACTATTTAGGGTAGAAAGTTTAAGCCAAATCCATTTTTCTGCAAAATGCTGATTGTTTTTCCACAACAGACCAGAGAACAGTTGCTGTAAGCCCTCTCTCTGAAGACGCCTGCCCACACAAGCCTGATGTGAAGGTGTGTATGACAGCACCTCGCACACTCAGCTTCCGTTGCATCCCAACTGTGGGCCCGAATCCTCATCATTTCCCTTGATTGCAGATCTTTGCCTATCAAGTTAGCAGATGTGCCTTGCAGGTGAGAGAACTGCTGCCTGTGCTTGCATCCATGCACAGAGTCAGGTATAAGCACAAGGCAACCTGTGAGCACACACTGGAAACAGTAATTCAGCTGTAACAGCCTAACAGAGCAGAGAAGTAATGGTTTGGTAAGAAATTTGCTTTTGGAACAGCTGCTTAAGAGAAAAGCCTCTACTCAATACTAACATACCAGGTTATAGTTTCCAAATACCAGATGTTGCTTAGAGAAGCAGGCAGGAGACTATCATTGCCTATAGCAATTCAAGTCTCGTAAATCAGAGAGGAGACATTGTTATTAAAATGCAATGTTTACTTGTTTAAAAATATAAAAGGGCTTCTAGGGAGATTAATTTTCACTTGAGCCTAGCAATCATTTCATAAACATGCCAGTGTGATTTAAAACAACCTGGATCTGTTCTTCTCTGGATTATGCCTCTGATCTGTCTGCAGAATTCCCACCCCTCACAAATAACACCAGTTTTTATTGTTTTAACAAAGAGGATTTAGCAGCAATGTTTAATCAAAATGCCACTGATGCCCATGCTGAACTGAGCTTTTCTGCAATGAATGTATATTCTTCAGGGATATATGGAATACAGCTGAGGACTGAAATCTGAATGGTGATTTGGGGTTTTCATTGTCTCTGCTACTGGTGTGTTTCATTAAGGCCACTGTAGTGATGCAGTGGTGAAACGCATGGAGCTGAAATGAGAGTCTTCATTCTCATAAAGAGCCGGATATTGTAGTGTCTATACTAAACATAGTAAAACTCAGAAGCTCTGTAATGTTCTTTGTAGGTACACGAGATTAATTAGCCAGCATCTTTTAGGGTTGAACCCTGAATCCTCTGCTGGACTGATGTGTAACGAATACTCTTGTGCAAAGGTTTTGAGTAACAAATGCCGCTCCTTAAAGGGCTGGATGAATATTTGTGAAGGTTTAGTATCCTGCTGGTTACGTCACCCATTTTGTAAGAGGGATGGGATCTGGTTTGATACCATGGAATGCTGAGCACTTCCTCTGAGGTTATGAGTATCTCCGAACTTGCAGTGGATGCTCAAGGTTTGCCCTGCCCGAAGTGTTGTATTCTCTAGGAGGATCATAGAAGAGACAGCTGCTGGAGCTGTACCGGAGCATGGAGAGAAAGCTGGAGAAAGCCAACCATGCCAACTGTAGATTGCTTCTTAACAAGGCCCTTGGATTTCTCTCTGAGGATGTCAGTCCTTGCAAAAATTTTTTACAAGCTGCCTGCTTCTTCCTGGCAAAGCCTGTCCATTCTACAGTCCAAAATCTGCACTTTCTTCCTAATGATCTGTACATTTCAACCAGGAGGGGGAAGCCAAGAACAGCTCCTGAAGCTTCAGGTAAACTGCTGTCAACCTGAGTTTGCCGAGCAAACCGAGGAGGGCAGGAGAGCATGATGAATGTCAGCAATGAACATAATGAAATATTTTGAACCTGGGAACAAAGGGGAAGGAGTGAGACATTTTTTCCTGGCTCCTCAACTCTAGAAATTACAAGCAAGCCCCATTGCCTGGATGTGGATTCAAAGTATCCCTGGGGTTTGAGAACTAATATCTGCAAAGACATTGCCTTTCTAAGCACAACTCAGAGCTAAAGCACATAAGAAAACCAGTATATTTTAGTAAACACCTTGGAAATAAGCAATTTATTTGAAATAAATCCACCATTGACACTTTCCAGTTAACCTGTTTCAAAAAAAACATTTATTTCTGTTTTGCAGCTTTGGGGGTTGGGAATGGCTTTACCTGTTAACTCCTCTTCACCAAAATCCTGGAGCGTGTAGGTCTCTGTGCCAGCTGTAAGTAGCTTTGACAGTTAACTAAATAGATTCTGTGTTGGTTGCTGCTGACCCCAGGTGAGGACAGCCTTCAGGATGAGAAGCAACGTTACATAAATGCCTGGTGCACATAGCAGCTGCGAGAGGGGAGACGCTGCTGCATTGCTTTTGGTGCACCAGTCGCACATTAAAATTCTGTCATTGCAAGGTCGCGTTGCTCATCTCATGCTCCGCAACCCTGGGGAAGAAATTTGGATGAGAGGTGGGGGAGGAAAAGCAAAAACTTCCTTGTGCTGTAACCAAGAATAAATTCATCGACAGCAGGGCATTTCTTTTGATTTCGAAAGAGCATGTAATTTCTTTTTCAGGGATAACAGATTCTCTCCTGGTGCTGTGTAGTGGTGTTTTAGAAATATAACACAGTGATAGCGGGTTGCTTCTGAATTGAATAAATAATGCCTCTAAGCCTTTTCTTCTCCCTTTAATAATCTGAGAGAAATGCAAAATACCAGAGAGCATACAGAGTGGACTGTGTCCTGAGCTGCACTCAGTGCAGCCTGGTTAGGAATGCTGCACAGAAAACTCTGCAAGCTGCTGGGAAGAGGGGAGGTTTAAGGCAAAGAGGAAAACAACTGTTTTAAGGAAAAAAACATCAGTTGTATGTGATCTGTGGTCAGAAGCAGGCCATGTCACAACATCGGCCATCACCCTTTTGAATGGTGCTGAGTCAGAGCCTATCCTAAAGGTACACTTTGCTATCAGGGAAGGTCAAGGGCTCTCAGATTGACTTCGCAATGTGAGATGAAAGCAGGTTTAAATGCAGCCGGGTGAGCCACTTGTGTGCACTTTCCAGCTTGGAGCTCAGACCTGTCACATCTGAGGGTGAATTCTGTAGGCAATGAGCTGGCCTGACTCCTGAGTGCAGTCTCAGATGTGTGTATAGCTGAGGGTATGGATATACCCTTTGTATTTCTGTAGCTTTGCAGAAGCATGTTGTCCAGGACCTGTGGAGCAGGGTATGTTCTTGTACCTCATTAGGGTTAGATGCTACAAAGCTGACCAAAACAGATGAGGATGGTGAATGCCACGTTCCAGTGCCAGCTGAATATACCCTGCCCATATATGCACTAGGGTTCATGAAGAATAAATGGCAAAATCTCTGCAGATACAAATGCTGTGGTTCCCCTTTATTGTGTCAGAACAACATAAATAACATTAAAAAATATTTGACAAGAATGTGAAGATTCACCTATGGCGTTATTCTTTTTGGTTGCTTAAGCACTTGTAACAGTTTGATATACGCTTTTTGAGAAAAACATAATGTCCCCAAGCACAGCTTAAAAAAGTATCTGATATGAAACAGGCAAAGGGTCTCCACTGATAATGAAGTGTCAATGTGTGTGGAGTTGGATTCACTGGTGCTTTCATTAATCTTAATCTACTCTCTCCCTGCAAGACTAGTGAGAGCTGAGCTTTCAGATCCACGTCTTTTGCTCTGCCTTTGGATCACTGGAAACAGACTCACCCATGTGTCACACAGTCCTCCTTTTCTGCTCTCTCTTGCTCTCTACAGTGCATATTGTGTCAAGAGGCTACTCCCACTCTCTGCTTCCCATAGCTCAGGAAAATGCCACTTTGGGAAATTCAGAGGTCCTCAGTATTAATTATAGCACACACCAGCCTTTATAACTCTCCTAATGTACACAAACCAATGTCTTGTAATGTCTTGTAATCACTTTGATTAGCTTTAAGAAAGTGATGGGTTGCAGCATCCTGGTCCTGGAGATGCTATATTAGAATGAGAGGAGGGGCAGTGCCACAAAGACAGCTGTGTAGAAAATGGGGAAAACTCATCATAGCAATGGTTATGTCATCTTCCTTCTCATCAGGATGAGAACTGAGGACTTGTTTCTGTGAAAGACAGATTGTTTGTGGCCATCACTGAAATTGTCATGTTTCTCCATTTGCATGTAGGCATTGCAGGACAGCGGGCAGTGATGGAAAGGGTTGCTTTTTTCAATTACGTTTTCTATTTCCATGCAGCTCCTAGTTTATCAACTGCATATAAATTCCTCCTTTCACTGATTAAATATTTCCTTGCCTGCTTTCTTTGCTTCAGGGAGTTTGAGAGTTCATTGTTTATAAAGGAAAAGAAGAAGGATTGTGCTGTTAAGCAGACAACTCCCAACACATATGTTCTGCTCTGGATTTTTGAGGAGACACTGATGTCGCTGCAAGTGCAGAAGAGCAGAGCTTTCACTGAGAATCAGATGTGACCAAGAGCCCTTTCCAGGATTCATATGTTGATGAAACTCTGGGCTTATTAATTAGTGTTTTCTGAAACAAGAAGCCTTACCCAGTATGTGCCAGGCTGTGAAACCCTTAATCCCACTGAGTTTTTCACATACAAGAGCAAATTTGATGAAGCATATTTGGGTAAGAAATTATTTCCTTGGGTTGTAATAGTTTAGGAGAAAAGTCATAATTGTGACATTTTTCCTCAAACTGATGTTGAAAGAGATATTTTGACTGGGTCAGCTGTATTAGTTCATAATGTGCATATGTAGTTTTTCTTCAGATTTATGATTTTACATTGTTTATATAAGTATATTTTCATTTCAGAACAAAAAAAGCAGAACAAAAACACCTGGACATTTTTTTTACTGTATTCATGTCCAAAACATACCTTCGAAGATGCTTAGAAAGAGAGTAGAAACCATCTGGAAAAAAACCACTATTATTTTATAATAGCAAAGAATTCTTTCTTTTAATTTTTCTTTCCAACGTTCATTAGTGAAAAGTACTGTTCAAACTAAGGAATAGTGCCACAATCTGAGTTTTGACAAGTTCCTTCTAAAGCAAAGCATTTCTCTAGGATCATGTTTACACTGTCCCTGAACCTTCAAGGCAATATCCGTGGTAGATCTAGACTTGCGTTGCTCCATAACTTGAGCTCAGAGGTAAAGCTGGCTCCTCAGGGCTCAATGGACCGTTGGGCACCCACCAGCCCTCCATGAGAGAGCTGTGTGTAGTGAGGGCAGGCAGGATGTGGGCATTAAGCCTTCTTTAGCCACAACTTATGTTATGAGGATATATAGAGTTAAGAATTATCTCAGAAAGGAAAATGATCCACTTTCCATTTTTTTATCTCACTTTGGGTAATTATTTGGGGCATATAAGCCATGTGAGAGTTTGAAATGGTAAATGTCCAGAAACTGGTCACACTGATATGAGCGGGGGTATCCTGAATAGAATCACAGAATCGCATGCGGTTGGAAGGAACCTCCGGAGATCTTCTAGTCCAACCCCCTGCCAAACCTAGAGCAGGTTGCAAGAGACCTGAGCTTGTGTTCCCACTAGTCAGACTTCTTTGAATCAGAGTGGCATGCAGACAGAAAATAATTAATCAAAATTCAGTCAGGAAAGAAGATATGGACCCCAAATGAAATCATTGCCATCCCTAAAATTTGGAAAAAGCAATAAACTAAGTTCATATTTTCATTTTTTTCTTTTAAGAAGTAAGCCTTGGAAGTACTTCTTTCCAGTTATCATGTGATGGAAAAAATCACATGATAGAAAAAATGAATGACCTGTCTTTTTGTAGTTGCAGGTCTTGACTTTTCACTACTGACCACATTCTTCCCTCACTTTTTCCTGTCCCAAAAGAAAGAAGGTAGAATATTTGTTCTGAATTTCCAATTCTGTAATTATATATATTTTTCCACTAGAGATGAAATAAAAATAATGTATTAATAATGAAGGCAGCATTTACCTTTATCTCTCTATACAATGTGCAGGATAACCATTTTGGAAAGTACTAGTATAAACGTCCACAATTTTTGAGTACTTAGTGTTCTTTTCAGAGATGCCTGTTTACATTAATGTAATTTCAATCTGTTCTTATGTTTTTATAGATCAGGATGTGGTACAATTCTTTGAAGAGAAATCTCTTCTGAGTTTCCAAGTGGAACAGAACACAAAATTTGGTCCTGAACTTTCATATTTAATTTTTCCCCCCAGGCTTGGCTTTAAGAACAAGAATGGTACTTAGTGGGTTCCTGCCCATAACAAGTCATACTCTTGTCATATGAAACAGCCCATTTTGTAACTTCAGTTTGCTGTCCCCCAGTACAACAGAAGAACTATGTTTCACTGGCTGGAAGGATTTAAATAGTTCACTATTGTAACTGCATGCCTTGTAAACCTTCAAAGAGTAAGCAATAAGCTTTTCAACTCTGTTAGTTCCCATCAAATGAAGCAGAGCTTTTGCCAGTTAGCTGTATAATAAGGCAGAGCTAGAAAATTGATCATAAAAAAGCCCTTTTTTTTTTTTTTCCCCCCTTCTCTCTCTTTCCTGAGTCCTCTGGGTTTTTTTTTCTTCTCTTTTTCCCGAGTCATGTGCAGAAATCTTTTTCCATAATGTCCCTTTCTTAATTATACAGTGATGTAAGGGCAGGTGCAAACAATTGGCTGAGAAGGCGATCAGATAGATAAGGAGAAATTTTGGGCTTTATCTCACGGTTTTACAGTTTTCTCTGAAAGCAGTCACTCTGATTAGGATTTTCAAATTAACATGAAGAATTCAATTTTACTGAGTTTTTGATACCCATCTGCATTAAGCTTCTTTCTAAAATCCTGTGTTCTTTTTGCCTACCTGTAAAATAAAGACAGTCACACCTGAAGAGAGTTTAGATTTCCTTGGCAAATGCTCCTTCATTTCAAATTTGTTTAGTTAAATTGTAAAGTCCTGGTTGCAGTATGGAAAGGAAGCTTCTTTCTAAAAATACTAGACTGAATTAGCCATTTTATCTTAACACCAATCCTGACAAGTAAAGTGTTTGGCTGCTAAGTTCTGTTGCTGTTCAGATGTTATTTTTACATTCTGTTATATTAGCAGGACACCCTAACTTGAGTTTATGTCTCTTATTGTATTTGACAAAGCACCATACATTTATTCATCATGTAATTATGGCACTGTACTCTCAAGGTATTTACTTTACAGGAAGCTTCATGACTTACTTTGGAATAAAAAAAACATTCCAAGACCGAGCAAAACATGGTTGAGTTGCTGTTTGTGACCTGGTTTTAATTAATGACATACTGCTTTAATCGTGGAAGCATTGTGTTTGTGCATATGTGCATATGTATTACTGCTGGTAGGGGAAGCTGGGATTTGACTGCTTAAATAGAGTAATAGCATTTGAGATGCCCTAAACTAGCTAAAGCATCCACACAGGGTTGATGATACACTACAGGAGACACAGGATCCTCTGGAACAACAGAAGAAAGAAGGGTAGGATACCTGAAGTACCAAAATTGTACTAGGCACCCTTGTTTAGCCACCCAGTCAAATTTGAGGAAAGACTTCTTTACGGTGAGGGTGACAGAACCCTGGAATGGGCTGCCCAGGGAGGTCGTGGTGTCCCCTTCTCTGGAGATCTTCAAGACCCGCCTGGATGCAGTCCTGAGTGATGTGCTCTGGGCAATCCTGCTTTAGCAGGGAAATTGGATTAGATGATCTCTAGAGGTCCCTTCCAACTCTGACAATTCCATGATTCCATGCCATGTCTGGAAATTTCTGATAAATCCAGACCATTAGAAATGAAAGAATGTGCAAATATATTTTGTTTGTAACTACGACTATGAGACCATCTCAGAAGCAGTATATATTACTGATTCTCATACACAGTCATCCCACCACTGGGACTTGGAAGAACATCAGTCTTCTGCACTCTGCATTTAGAGCACCGTGGAAACAGAAAACAACACCTGCCTGACCCTTATACACCTAAATAAATGATGAAAACAGTTCCTTCCCATACCTGAAGTTCTTCCCACTTAAGATGGACACTTGAGAGCCTGACTGAGTGAAACAGAATCTGGGCGTTTGCTTTAGTCTGCCCAATCTGGTAAAGTATTTCAGTGTGTTTTATTTGAAGAACCTGCTCAGACCATACTGCTTTTGATAGATCTTCATGGAGAGCTGATATTTCACTATGATCTTCAAGACACTGTTAATTCTACGGCAAATCTGAAACAATTGTTTTAAAACTCATAACCCACTACCCATTAATGTGGTTAGGGGTCTTTCTGGAGCTCATCAGTCTAAAGCACCCACTCGATCTTCCTGCAAGACGTCAAATATCCTGGTCACCATCCACCTAATCATCATTTCTGTGTTTGCCAGGGTTGTGGGTGTTCTTAGGAAAACTACATGTGAAACATAGATTAATACAAGTGTGCAGACTTCAGTGAGATTTTTCAGAATTGCTCTTGCAAGTTCTGGGTAACTATTTATTCTTGAGAAGTAAGGATACACAGTTAAACAGCATTTATTAATCTTGGGGTTGTATTTTTTGCTTTCTCATTGCAGTGTTGATGATACAATGGTGGCAAAAGGTACTGTCACTCCAAGATTAGGAGTTTAACTGCAGTAAGATTTTTAAAAAAACCCTGCAACTGTGTGTTCTTTCTCATTTATTTTCACTTGTTAGGTTAAAAATATCTAAGTAAAGTCGATGTCTACGCTTCAGAAAGGTTTCTGAGCTGTGGGAATGTAAAAGCTGTTTATTTATACTTAATGCAGGGTCCATGGCATGCTGGACAGAGCTATCAGAGGAAAAATTAATATTTTCAAAAATTGTTACAGTGTTTTTCATTAAAAGGAATATCCTTTCCCACTCACCTTCCCCTGGCCAAGTAATGAGGTTTGGCAAAATATGTTTTGGCTCATGAGTTTTGATTTTCTGTCTCATATTTGAAGCCTTTATGGGAAACGATACATTTCACAAATGCATTTGATTTGATCAAGAGGGAAATCTCATTGTTCATACACGTGGGGTAGGGGAAGGGGAGCAGAAAAACTTGGGGGGAAGGAGGCTATTTATTTTGACAAAACATGGCTAAAATGGTGCAGCAAATAATAAAATCTCCTTACACTGGGCAGCAAGTAAAGTATTGCAGTCTGCTGTTTTTCTAGCAGAAGGGAAAAACTCTGCTTCCTCCCTGCTTCAGCGCTAAATAGGCATCATTGATCATGATGAATTATTGATAACGAGGTGAGCAGAAGGGTGGGCAATGGCAAGCAAAGGCTACTCCTGCTAATAGATGAGCCTTTCTAGAGAGAGAAACAGCAGCCGTGGGCTGAGCAGCAGCTGTCTGCCAGATCCAGGCACCAACCTCTCATGAATTTCAGTTATTTAATGAACCAAATCTCCTAAAGTAAATGAACACATAATCAGTGGGGAGATGGGAAAGTCTTTGAAGACCTCCTAGGAGATTTGACTCACCTGACTTGGATTTTTGCATTTCAGCATACAAAATCTGTTTCAAAAGAGCCTTTTCCTCTCTGTTGATGTTATAGGGAATATACTCAGCTTTTTTGAGAACACAGCACATTATGGGCTGCAAATGTGGGTGCTGGTTAGGTGTGATCAGGCCCCTCTCTCCTAGAATCTCGCAGCTGGAGAACCACCTGAAATACCAGTGTATGTTACAAAATTGAGACCTTCTGAGGAGAATACTTAGATGGTTCCTTACCTGTTCCTGAGTCTGAATTCTGGGGTAAAAGGGGTAGGTACCCCATTGCTGGTCCCTTCAGCCTTCTGGAAGCTGGGGAGCAGCTGTGCAATCCAGTGAGAGCCTTGTTCACTGCAGCGAACCTGATGTTTACCCTTAAATGTGCCCTAAAGTGCATTACAGCCATGGGGTTGTTACAGGAGGGCTGAAGAATACATTGGGATAATTGCTAATCAATGCAGCTTGGATTGTTTCTGCTGAGAACCCATCATCATTTTTGTATGCAAGATGAATTAAAATAATCTGCACTTCTCATCCATTTCCCTTTTCCAACTCCTCCCAAATTTAATTCTCACGAATTTAATGGCTCCATGATTTATCATTACTCTTTCTGGTGTCTTGTTTAGCATATGCATAAGCATTAGACTGAGCTTAATAACAGTGCACTTTCTAATCTGAAATTGTGCTTTGTGGACTGATGACTGATGGTCTGAATAACCAGCAACTTGTCTTGTCTCCATCCCCAAAATCATTCTTCTGTTTTTCCAGAAAATTGTTTTTTTTAGTCCAAAGTTTCTGAACCCTCTACAGATTAATTTTCCAAAAGAGCCTTCCTGTAACTTTTTACAGTAGTATGTCTTCTTGTGGAAAAACATCACCTTAATTATGATAACTATAGCAATTCCCTTGTCTCTCATCCAGACCTCTAAATACAACTTCCAAAGCCTCTCTGCAGACATCCCTGTTCGGTGCTCCAGAGTGCCATGGCTCTTAGGATGAGACAAGAGGCCATTATTTTTAAGTCTTAGTATCTAGACTGGAGGATTTAAACGTATTTGTTCACTGAAAGGGAAAAATCTTTCTGACTAGAAGTGATCTGATTTTCTGAAGTGTCAAACACCTTTTCTAGTAGCAGTTGGGAAGACAGAAATGCCTCATTTTCGTTAGGCTCTTAAATGAGAGTTGTCAAGAGCCTGACTCTCCCTGAATGTTAATAAGAGGTTGATGCTTTGGAAGTCAACCCTCTGGATTAAATAATTGGGACTACAGGCTATAGAATTAAAAAACTAAAACTAATTCTAAAGCATCTCAAGTTCATGATGGTGTGAAAGAGGACATGGCACCTAGATTCTCTGGTGGTCTGTATCTTCCATGGTCACTGTGGCATTAATTGGCAAGATCAAAGTTAAAACAAATTGCTGCTGTTCTGACTTACAAATCATATATTCACTGGCTTGTGGTATAAATGTAATGTTATCCAAATGAAAGGGGAACAGGAAAAAGAGTCCTTATAGAGCTTTTCTACAGACATATACACACATGTTGTACAACTTTTACTACTCTAGCATAAGAATACAGTTAGATAGCACCTCTCTGTTGCCATGAGTTTACATATTTTGCTACCAATAAATAATTTTGTATAGAGGTATTATCATGGTCTTGGTCTTTTGATGTTTTTCTAACTGTCTAACCATGCATATCTATCATTCTATACAGCCAGGTCATCTGACAATGAAATCAGTACACAGTAAATTTATCAGAACACCATTAACGAACCAGTATTTTCCACCCTGCCAATTTCCCAGTAAATTTATGAGAAGACAGTCCAGGCCTTTAAGCCCTTATTGGCAGATCTTCCTGACATGTTCAGCTCTGTGACAAGATAGTCAGCACATTTTTGCAATGTTCTTGTCTTTGCATGAAGGGGTCATATGCAAAGAACTTTTCCCAGAAATATATTTTCTTCTGTGGTGTGTGTGGACTATTTATTTGCAATAGCTTGCACATAGGAATGAATGTGGGTAATGATATCAATGTTGCAAAAAATGTTCATCAGCATCAGTCACTCGTGGAGAAAAACAGAATCTGATTACAAGGAGGGAGGATGCAGGGGAAGGAGACCCTGGTGTGTGGCTCTACCCTAAGAGTTAAGAGGCTCTGCAGTCTACTTTCCTTTTTTCATATTTACAGCACTGTTGTCAGAAGCCCTTGGAAAGTTGTGCAGCAGTTTGAAAATGTAGCACAGTGAAATGGTCGTGCTTAAATTTTTCAAGAAGCAATCAAAACCTGGAACATTTTAACATTGTTATGATTGCAGGAAAATGAGTGAAAATTTGTCCGCAATATGTAATTGATCTGAAAATACCTTATTTGCTTATTATTCCCTAAGTGTGGGTTTTTTTACTTATTTATATACATCCAAGTTGCTTTAAAATCCGTACGATGCACTCGGACAGCAACAGTATAGGTACCACCCCTGTGGGCTGTTTTGCATTACCATCACTATACCAGCCTCAATAATGTGGGACAATCCCACTAATGAGCCCTCAAGGCTCCCTTTTCCTGATGGATAGAACAGTGCAGTGACAGGTGGCAGGAGGGGGAAGTCATGTAAGGCTGAATTAAGTTGCATGAAGGAAATGATCTTGATCTGAAGTGCCAAGACAGTTAGAGTCCAGAATTATTATTTATTGCTGAGTTCTTGCTTCAAAGGGGATTTTGTCTATACTCAGGGAAAGAACTAGTTTCTCCACATCTTTTACTAATCCAGCAGATTTCCAGACCTTTTGGCACTGTGTGAATTCTGCATGCCTGACACCCTCAAGAGAAGCAGGTAAGGCTGGGGAAAATGTCTTTGTATAAAATGGGACATCAGAAAGCCTAATGGAAGCAAGATGGATATCAGTAATAAGTTGGTTTCTGTGATTATAGTAGTGACTTCATCTCTAATTCAGGGCTTATTACAAAAATTACAGTAAAAGGACATTTTTAATGACAAGGTCTCATTGCTGCCAATTTTCAGCTCATGATGGAGACTGATTCAAAATGACTTGCATCCCTACACACGTGTATACACAGATGGGGAATTACAGATTTAACTCAATGGAGAGGACAAGTGCTAAAAATACAAATTCGGGGAAAATGTGGGAGGGGGGAACAGAATGAAAAAGACTGACAGCAGCTCATTGTCCTGCCTTGAATAAATGTGACTCTTACAGTCTGGGAAAAAAAGCGCCAGCTAGAAATTGAAAGGGTTAACAGAAGTAACAGCCCCTTGCAGAGGCAAGAGAATAAATGCTCAGCACTTAATAATGAAGCTGCCACATATCCTGCAAAAGATTTCTAAACATCAGCCATACGGTATTTTTGTTTCATTATGTGAAACAAATGGTGCTGATACTGCAAATGCATCCCTGGATACCGGAGCTGGTGGGATCCTCATCTAACAAGTACTTTCACATATGCCTGACTTCAATGACCACCGGGGTGGAGTTTTGTGTGACTGCATGGTCTTCATACACAGGATCTAGATGTTATGGCACCAAGCACTATAATGTCCCATTTTTTGCATTGATCCTGACAGAATGACCTCCCTCAGCCTGAGCCAACTGCCCAGTGCCAAGGGAAGGTTTTTGTTTCAAGTCATCTTGGCCAGACAGAGGAAAAGGTGAAGACAGGATTGTGTTTGAGATCTGCCCACTGATTCAATGAGATTATGTGTCAAGCACAGCCTCATTGCATTACATTATTCCCAAAAATGAAAAATGCAGGAGCTCCAGCTCCCATCTCAGGTAAGCATCTATGAAGAAAAGAAGTCCTTCAAAACTTAGCTTACATATGTCTGAGCACAGTAGTAAGCACAATCCTGAACATGATACTGAGAATTAAAATGATGTGCTATTGCATTTGGAGCCTGCAGACAGAATGCACAACATCGCCTGTCAGTGCAGGTAAGGTGTGCCAAGAAAACATTTAGTCCTATGGTACTGAAAGAGTCCTCACCCTTCTTCTGATCCATCCAAAAATGAGGTGGCTGGTCCAAGCTAACATGCAGGATCCCCAAAAAGTCAACGGAAAAGCTTAGGTATGTCTGCAGGACAATGTCTCCTGTCCCAAAATAGATGCACAAATCTTGTAAAGATTGGTGCAGTCAATCCCCACCTAACAGTCAGTCCCCAGTTCCCACTCTGGAGGAATTTAAATAGTTTGCTCAGAAAAGAGAACCAGTTGGGCTTTCATGTGCCCAGAGCCTGATACACTTCATAAGAGTTTTAACCACAGACTATCATCCGGCCAGCGGTCTCTCAGCAGAAACCCCATGATGGAGAGAACCAGCATGTGTGGCTTGTATTGAGCTTGTCCTTGTTACTAAGTGTAATACACACTGTACTATTTGTTCCCTGCTGCTGTGCTCTTTGATTCCTCTCAAAGCAGACATGGTCTCCAGGTCATATGGTGAGTGAGTATATTCATTGTATCCCTTCGTACTTGGGATACAAATTCCTTTCATCAGCTAGAGCTAGGTTGAGGTCTCTGTGGTGAAACTTTTGGGGGAAGAAAATAGGTTGTTAGATCTTCCACTGAAGAAAAGGAAAGGAAAAAAAAATTGCCTGAGAATTGGTAGATATCCTGAGAAGAACATAAAGAGACTTTAACTAATAGGTCACAAGATTTGGTCACAAGGTTCCATACTTTTGGCAAAGAAAGGAAGATCAAGAGCTGGCAACAGTAGGATTTAGAAGACCATGGCAAAAGATCCCATGGTATTTGTTGACTAGGAAAGAGCACTCAGACCAATGGTCAAAGTACATCTTTCCCTCATTTTCAAACGATCTAGTGCTGTTCCTTCCTTCCCACTCACTTTCCCTCCCTCAGCCTTCTCACAGCCCCCCTGAACCTGCTTGTTGCTCCTTCCATTCTGCAAGGTCTGCAGTTCCCAAAAGCTGAACCTATCGTTTTAACCACAAGACTATCCTGAATACCTGGAATAAATCCACATGGCAGCATTGCTATCAATAGAACAGGTTCTTTACAGCACCAACGGCATGGACTTTGACCTGTTCTGTTACTTTTTTAAAAAAATAAAAAATTATGAGAATCTTCTGAACCAAACAGACAGTACAGAACATTTTGGGACAGCTGTGAATTTATGCTTTTGCCTGGAGATGAGCTTTGGACTATCCAAAGCCAATTGGAGTCACCATCCTCAAAAAAGGAGTGATTATTTTTGGTTAAGACCTGTCATGTCATTAGATAATTTGTGTATTGGGTTTGCATGGCAAGGTTTTGGTAGCAGCGGGGGCTACAGGGGTGGCTTCTGTCAGAAGATGCCAGAAGCTTTCCCTGTGTCTGATAAAGCCAATGCTGTGCTGGAGCAGGGGAAAAGTGTGAGGAGTCCTCTGTCCCTGAGGAGGAAGGAGAGACAATGTGTGATGAACTGACCACAAACCCGATTCCCCATTCTCCTACACTGCTCAGGGGGAGGAAGTGGTGAAATTGAAGTGAAGTTGAGCCTGGGAAGAGGGAGGGGTTGGGAGGAAGATGCTTTAAGATTTGATTTTATTTATCATTTTCCTACTCTGACTTTTGATTGGCTTATTGCCAATCAATTAAATTAGTTTCCCTGAGTTGAATGTGTTTTGCCTGTAATGGTAATTGGTGAGGGATCTCTCTCTGTCCTTATTTTGACCCACCAGCCTTTCATTATATTTTCCTTCCCCTGTCCAGCTGAGAAGGGAAGTGATAAAGTGGTTTGGTGGGCACCCAGCAGCTGGCCAGGGTCAACCCACCACACCTTGTTTTATTATGTATGGGTTACCTATATGGTCTATATGCATATTGAACAACTGAAAGTCAACCATAATATGAGCAATCATTAAGTCAAACTGAACAGAGGTGGACATAGTAGACTAGGTTTCATGTCTTAAAACTCTCCCACCTCCCCAGATGAATGCAAGATGAATGTTCAGACTGGAACATTTGAGACAGGTGACCCTGTTTTCTGCTGCTGATAGCAGGACAAACAGGACACCATGGAAGCTGGAAGGAAAATATTTCTATCCTAGGGGAAAAATATGTCACTCACTCTGCTCGGGGATACTGCATATTTTGCTCACTAAACCAAAGGGCTCTTTCTTCTCATGTTCAACACAGAGTGTTTGTAGCACTAATGGTGCACTCAGGCTCTCCATAAATCTGTGCACCAATCACATGGATTGGGCTGCAGGAGACTACAGAGAATTATACATTAAAGCCACCAACACAGTGACCTGGTTTCATAGGAGATTTATTTAATCAAGCATAGGAAATACATGATGTTCTTTGGGTGGTGTGGCAACTTATGTTGGATCTGGGAGATTTTTATAGGATTAGATCTGATAAGATACTACAGCACTGGAGGTTACAAGAGGTGTGAGGAGCAATACTGTCCAGCCTGCTTATGCAGCACACCTCATCAAGGTGTGCTATGGGCAATCCTGCTTTGGCGGGGGAGTTGGACTAGATGATCTCTACAGTCCCTTCCAACTCTAAAAATTCAGTAAAATTCGGTGAAATTCAGTGAAGGTATTTGTAAACATGAATCAAACACTGCGTGCTTGATTAGCACCTTAGTTACCTTAGGTAACCTGAGTTACTGGAATCCTCTAGAAATTGGACTGATAAGATATATTGTTGTAATCTTCACTTTCTGTGAGCAAGGGTTGTATCTCTGAAGAAGTTCCTCTTCTTTTCTTCCGGCAGGTCAGAATGAGCCCCGTGAGCACAGCAGTGACTATGCCTCCAATCACAGCTGCTCCAACCAACCAAGCCCAGATCTGACGGGCTTGCTCAAGGTAAGGTATTAAAAACTCCTGGAAAGAATCAAGTGCTGAAAGAAAAAAAAAAAACAGAGAAAAGACAGTTTAAAGAAGTTGCATAACAGATAATATTAGAAGGCTAAGTGAAAAAATATACATTGGTAAAAATTGTCTGAAAGTCACAAATTTCTTCAGTCCTTGTAGTCTGCTTATAAATCTTTGTATTAAAGGCTGGAATGGAGTTCACTGTCCCCAGTGCTCTTTATGATTTTGTCAAAACTGTAAGACTGTAACCCAAGAAGTTTGATACAGAATGGTCAAAGATCCTGCTAGCTCAGCATCATTTTGGCAACAATAACTGAAGCAGATTATGAGAAAGAGTTTAACAACAGGTCAAATATATTAGAATCCTTTCACAAAATACTTAACCAGCCTCCAACAATTTGCTGCTCAGGGACTTCTTGAACCAGATGTGGTGTCATTATGTATAACAGTTATTGGAGGATTATTTTTTTTTCCTTCCTTCAGATTTTCTACCTGCTCTTTACTATACAGGGCCCTCACTTCATGATAGATGTTGGGAAGTGACCTTTTCACAACGCACCCAACAATCTGGTGACTTGAATTTGAGAAAGGGGAATACCTGTCCCCTTGGGTCAAGGAAGATTTGGAAGCCACATCTTCCAATTACCAGCTATAGTTACTATTATTAGCTGTAATTACTAGCTATTAGTGGGGGCAAAAAGCACCTCTCTGGGCAACTTCTCTGGGACCTGATATGGTGGTTTATTTTTGAATAGTGTTCATGAGTCTGGACTGATTTAGATGTAATCAGCCATATTTAGTGTGGTATAGCCCCTCAAAGATTATGAATGTCTTTCTGTTATCTTGAATTTTCACTGGTGCCCAGAAAAGTAATCCTATATATCTTCTTGGATCATGGTGTTTCTGAGCCTGTGTTGTTATGAGCACTGTGCTCTGAAAAGATGTTTTTGGTTTGCATCACTGTTAAGGTTAAGCTCTTGATGTCTGAATCACTTTCTGAAATTCAGTTCCAATTTAGGCTGAGTTTAGGTTGAATATAGTTTGTTTGTCCCTGCAACTCAGCTTCACTTTGGGGAATGTTTCATTGCTGTTCCTCTCGTCCTTGTTTTCCAGTTAACCCAACTTTGTATTCTGAGATTGTATTTGCAAGTTTGCATTTTCGGCCTTCTGTTTGTGACCTCATTAGACATATAACTGATATGTAACACTAAGAACTACAAAAAAAAAATAAGGTTCTTCATGTTTCTGAGTGAACTCCACAAACTGCTGTGTATGAGGTTTATTATCTCTTTAATCCTTCATTTCTCATCTGTCAAATAAGGTCAGTGCCATCCACTGATCCTTTGTATTGTGAACATAAATTATAGGATTCAGTTGCTATAGTGTTCATCACCAAAGAAAAGTATTAGAGGAAACATCTTCAGGATAGCATTTTAAAAGTGTACAATAAATCATATATTAGGCTAGACAATGTTTAACTGAGAAAACAAAAATAAAAAGTAAGAATGATGGGGCATCTGTCTATCCTCTGTAGTAAATGAGGTGGGGGTCTGGAGAAAAAATAATGTGCATTTAAAGATAATACATACAGAGGTGTAAGGTGAATTACTGCTATATAGACAACTTTAATGCTGTCATTACTTAACTCTGTGTGCTTGACTTTGTAACACCAATGCTTTTTAACTCAAATGTTTACATTACAGACATTCTAAGTTAGAAGCAAATTTAAACTGGAATATGCATATGTTACAAGAAAATCAATACATAACAGGAACTTGATACTATTTTAATGTTATGGAAAAAAGAGCATTATCACAAAGTTTTCTTCCTTCCAGAATTTATCTGGTATATGAGGGCTTTCTAAGTGGTGTCTTAAATTCATACCTTGTCCTTGAACCATCTCCTCGATCCATATTAGTTCAGGTATTTTCTCCTCGGTAAAACATAACATTTCTTTGAGAAGATGAGATGTCACATTTCACAGCATTCTTTTTCTGATTGGATTAATCTATTTTATTCTATCCTGATAATCAGTCAACATGCGCTTCTATCACTTTCTGCCTCAGTCTGTACAGTTTCTGTAATTTGCTGAAAGCAAAAATCCATCTCTCAGCATCCACTGGCTGTTTCTTTTTGCTGCACAGAAGGTGTTTGGCATCGCTATCATAAAGTTGTCACGGCAACTCTTGGGTGTTGGAGGATGGAGCACCCCAGGACACTTTATAATCTGTTGTGACTGTAACACAACAGTAAACTGTGGCTGAACTAGCTGCCCAGACAAAATCAGGCAAACTGGGATTTCAAGTATTCCATTAACATAATTCTTTAATCTCTGTGATTTAAAACTGTGAAAGGCCCAAGAGTGGAGCAGCTTGATGTTTTCTGATGACTACCTGGGAAAAGCTTCAGGAAAGTAGTGGTTCTGGGCAACACCAATACATACCTGTTTTGTGGCTGACATTAGCCAATGCCAATTGCATTCCTTTTATATCAGTGCTTGGAGTCAAATGATAATCCTCTGGGAAGCTGCCATGAACATCAATTAAAACTGCCCTTTCAGTCAATAGGTTCATGACAAAACAAGAGGAAGCCAAGTCAGGCTGGTGCTTGGTATCTACCCTCCCATTAGTGACTAATACCAACAATATCTCCTTATCTTGCTCTTTCTGATAGGAAAATAGCAGTGATTAACCTCAGACATGGTCTTAGTATGTCAACTCTTGACGTACTCTTTCTTCTCAAAGAGAGTGTTAGCTCTAGCTAACAGCAATAAATAATTTCTTACTCTTAATACATCAGTTCTTTTTAAATGTAATTTAAAAATATCCAGCAGTTCCTTTTGTGTGGGATGCTGGATGGCATTAAGAGGGCAGGAAATCACAGCACTGTAATATTAAGGTAAAACAATGTCTGTCTCCTACATTTATGGTAACAAGGTGGACTTTCCATGACTTGTTATGGAAATGTGAAGAAATGTGTTATGGTCAATCTATTGTTGGGCATCTTGAAATTTTATGTTAATATCAACCCATATTTTTGATATCATGGATCCCAAGGATGAAAAAAACAGCCCCTTACTATTTAAAAAAAATTGAAAATTTTATTATATATTTTAGATATTCCTTCTATGTAGAGGATGACAAAGTCTTTTCAGGGTTAATTCTAGAAATTAGAAGTCAAAACCCTGGCCAGTCA
This sequence comes from Scolopax mira, assembly GCA_004320125.1. NCBI lineage: Eukaryota > Metazoa > Chordata > Aves > Charadriiformes > Scolopacidae > Scolopax > Scolopax mira. The sequence continues at coordinate 88,166 of BJBW01006934.1, forward strand.
AGAAAAAAACAAAACAAATATTCTATCATTTATCTATTGCCGTATGTCCTACTAAAATATTAGGGGTCTGGTTATTCCATTCTATATGCTTTTGTACTTATTACAGGGTTGTTAATGGACACTAGTTTTAAAGCAAACCTTGAGGCAGCACAAACATATTTATCAGGTCAGGCTTCAAAATTTTTTCTTATTCTTGTGAGTAAATTATTTCTATTTGTTTTCTGACATTTCTTGTGTGCATATGTTTCACTGTGTCCCACAGGGTGATCAAAAGGAATACCAGTGAGATTTCCACAATCAAAAACTGTGAAGGTGAACCAAGAGAGATTAAAGTTAATGAATCCCTTAGTCTGTTTTAAGGCAGAATCACTTGTCTGTACAGTGATGGAAACTTCACAGCTCCCACTAACTTAATCTGAGTCTCCTCATTATTATAGTTTGGAAAATCTTGTGTAGTATCATCTTGTGACAACAGTGTGAGAAAGTCTGGAGAAGACTGTCAGCCACAGAGCACTATCTTTGGACTGCAAGAGATTCTGTGCAATGAGTGGTAGTGGGCTATTCATGTTAGAGCTACAGAATCTGTTGATATAAATTCAAGCCACTCCCTTTCAGTTCTGCCTTCAGCCTAAGGTGGGTAAATCGAGAAACTGTGACCCACCCTTCATTACGTGGCTGTCTCTAGAAACAGTGAACAGACCATTTCTGCATGGCTAACAACATTTTTTAAAGTAATTTTTTCAGTGCTGAAGTCGCTGCCGGTTTCTTCTGAATAGTAATGTTGCTGTGGAGTCCTGCCCACTAATTGGCAATGATGACACATCCCCAGAGTGGATTACTGGCAAAAATTGATTACTTAGGATTATTGAGAGGAGATAAGTCAAATATTCCTGGGTGTATTTATAGAGCAATACTATTTACTTTTTTTTTTTTTACAACCTCAGTTAACACCTGCACTTCATAACTGGTCTTTCCCAGTTTGCTTATATAAATTTCTCAAAAAAGCGGTGAGATCTGACTATAGGATATCTGATATTACCACACTATATTCTAATAGGGTGTTTATAACTCATCAAAAGATGGTTTCCTACCCCTAAATGGCTCTCATGAAAAAAAAAAAATTAAAAAAAAAATTTCAATTTTAAAATTGATATTTTTATTCTTCTATTAAGCATCATTATTTATCTGACAAAATATCTGCTCATACTCTTCTTTCAGAACAACAAATTTCTGCATCCTGGTTTCTTTGGTTGTCTCCTTCTGTTTTAATTAACCTTAATCTAGACCTCCTTATTGCTGCCTGAATAAAACCCAGGGACCAAAATGGCTTTGTCTCATCTTGTATTTAATTCATAAATGTAGACCATTTCCAAGGTAGCATTATCACCTTTAATTGCTTTCTATTGTCTCGGCATCCACATTTTATTGTACATGTCACTATTTTATTGTGTGCTCTTACATGTATAACATCGCCTGTTCACATTATGGCCAACAGTGTGTATTCCTGAGTTGGGAGACTCATCAGAGCCCCTCCGTGTTGGTACCATATTTGCCAGCTGTCACATTTTCTACCATCCTGATGTGATTTTGCAACCAAATTGCTGAAAAGCCAGAAATAGAAATGAGCTGCAGTCAGACTCTGGGTCCAAGCTCTTCTCCTGCAACACATCCACAAGCAACCTGGCCTTGTACATAGTAATCACAACACTCATCCCTTGCTTTGTTCTAAAAGCCAAATATCCTTAGTTAAGATGTCCAAAAATTACAACTGACAGTTATATTCCTGGGTTTATAATTAGGTAGCTGCTTGCTTTTAAAAAAAAAAAAGTCGTGAATCACCCAGCTACGCATACAACGGTCATCAAATTTTTCCCACTGACAGAGGGGATTTTCTGGGGAAAAGTCAGGGCTGTGTCTACATATTTATCTGTTCCTATTTCTGGAAAAAAAAAAAAATAGGACAGACTTAGTCCAGGCCCTCAAATGTAAGTGCTTGGAATAGCTCTTACCACAGAAAAATTTTTTGACAGCTATTGCTAGGTGGTGCCGTTAGTCTTCCAAATAATTTTTATTGATGCTAACAAATGTTCATTTTCAGTAAGCCATGCGGGTTGTGGTAGTTTTACAGTTCACAGTTCTCAAGTCAAGGAAAGTTGGGTGTCTGCTCTGGTTTCTGCTCAGATCAGCTCCCCAGTAACTAGACTCCAACATGTGTCTTTGATTCCTGAGGGATGGATTTCCATACATGCTTCTTGTGACCACTTCTGCTTTAGGGCTGTCATATGTATAAAAATAAATGAAGCTGCAATTAAAATAACCACATACTGTCACACACTGATTTGCTTTTCAGCAGAAAGGAGGGCTCCAGGCATGAGCTTTTCCTCCGGGAAACAGCAACAATATAATTTAGCATTAAAATGCCATTTTGTCATTGGATTCTTTCCAAGACTTTTTTTTCTTGTAACCAGCCTCATCATGCTCTGTGTAGTCTTGCTTCATCTTTACTGAGTTGCTGGTTCTGTAACTCAGAACTGCTACCCCTGCTGCTTTCCTCCAACTACTTCCTTTAAACGCAAACAAGACCTGGCTTGGGTGCTCATCCCTCACTCTATCCAGTCCTCTGCCTTTTTTCCTTCCTCCTCATTTCGAAGATCTTCAGAAATGCTACCACCTAGATTTTCACCACTGGGATTTTTTTTTCCCTTTGTAACTTTTTCTTTTTTCTCTAGTAACCCTTTGCTGCCAGTCGCAGAATCTCTCATCTCCCTTGAGATCATGGGAGGTTTCAGAGTAGGTCAGCAGGCTTTCCTGCTTCAGCTCCTCTACCGAGAAGTTCCTCTTTACTTCTGTATTCCTCTAAACAGGAATCTGGTATTCCTATCTGGAGAAAAGTCTGTGTTTAAACACTGGAGTACTGAGAAACATCTGTATCTGCCTTTTCAGATTTTAGCCATTTTCTGTTTATAACTAGTTCCTCCCTTTGGACAAGAAATAGCTTAAGCTCTCTGCTTCTCATTGAGATTAACAAGGGGTTGAGTGACATTTGAGGATTATCTAGGCTTTCTAAATGAGGTTGAATTTCAGTCTTTGTGTTGATCTTTCAAAATAATTAAGGAACTACTTTCCTTACCTCTGAGTTAAGAATGTTAATAAGAATTTCATTTTCTGAAGACCATGTGTTTCCCTGGGAAAGGCAAAAAGACCAGGAGGCAACAGAATTGAATTGTTAATGGTAAATAGCTTACTTGGTATTTCTGGAAGTCATGATGTTTGGTGCATTTTTAGTGCTAAAATACTAGGAATAATGTGGTTTTAAGAAAGTAGTGGATTTAATTCAAAATGTGTATAAATATTTCTGGTCTTGATTGGTAATTAAATTATGGAAATGTGAATAAGAAGGCAAAAATACTATTAATAAGATGAAAATAATAATGTTGTGATTACATTTGAAGCATTTATTAAATTGTTCTCTGCCTGAATACCTGGGGCTGACCAAATTGTTTATGGCTTGTTAGGAGAAATATTGACTTCTGTCTCGGGGTTGTAGTACTAACACAGCCTTAGCAATTATACAGGAGAGTTGCAGATTCCTTCCATTACAGATACAATAGTCAAAACCACATTTTCTGGGTGACTGTGAATCAAGATAGATTTTACTTGAGAAGTGAACAAACAAGCTAAATGCATGACTGTATCAAATATGCAGAAACTGTGCACCTCCATTAGTAAGCAAACTCTGTCAGAAAAGCAGGGATGCCCTGAGTACCACTATTACTATTTTGATAAAGACAAAAAGCAAGCTATGAGAATGCTGGCATTTCTAAACTGTCCCTGGAGCTTTTGGTATATCATTATTGGACTTTTAGCTCTTAATTGCCTTTTCACTAAAGAGCTATGTTAACAGAAAGTTTTCTGCCTCAATCAGGAAAAGCAAATGTGCCTAGTAACCTGTCTATTCAATGGTACCAATATTTAGTAAGGATAACTGCATCCTTCATCCCAGGTAGCTCTTGGTGGCAGAGAATTTAAGAGATGTGTCTGATCATCCCAATGGGTGGGTTTTATAAAGGGTTGGGCCAAAGTATCTGAGAAATCCTCAGTTCCAGGCAACATTATATCTTTAACAGGATTTAAACCTTCCCTTACAGAACCATAGAATCATAGAGCATTTAGAATTGGAAGGGACCTTAAGGATCATTGAGTTCCAAAACCACTACCATGGGCAGGGACACCTCCCACTAGACCAGGTTGTTCAAAGCCCCATCCAGCCTTGTTAGGACATTGTATGACAATTAGGAAATGACAATATGTATAGAAACTGTAAGGAAATCTGTATCACTCAAGCAAAACTATGATGTCTGAGCACAAGACTTGATCTGCATGAGGTTCCTAGCAGCTACAGCCTCAAAAGCCTTAGTACTCCCTGTACCCGAGGATGGTGGAGAGGCCCAATTTAAAAATACCTCTGAACAGCAATGCAAGTCAAAACCATTGCCAAATGCAAAGACAATGGACTGTGCTGCACAGACCTTGTGTTGACCTTTGCCACCAAGGTGAATTTTACTCTGGATATTTAAGAGGTCAGATATAACTTTTGTAAATCAGAAGGAGAGCTTTGCATCTGCCCTCCTTTAAACTGTGTCCAGAAATCAGAAAATCCCATGGGTTTTCTGATTCATGGATGCAACCCTTTTTTGTTGCACTGCAATAGTTGAGCTGAGCAAATGGCAGACTCAAAATCCAGCAATTTTTCTTCCCATTTCAGATCATGAGCTGACCATTTGGTTTAGATTCTGCTCTTAATAGTCCAGGATAGTTAAAATTGATGTCAGTGACTGATTTTTGCTTAGAACTTTTTGTTTATGGTATCGTATTGACTTTTCATCAGATCAGAAATGTGAAAACAAGTAGGTACAATTCGGGACTACATTCAGGAAAAAATCTGGAATAGAAGGCATTTTTAATATCTTGTAATTTTACAAACCTATTGCAGGTTATAGGCAAAAGAAATTGACATTTACCCAAAATAGCAACATTACCTGGTTCTTGCAGATACTCATAGTCATATCCCAGCTCTCTTGAAGGTTTAAAAAATTCTCCATTTCTGTAAAGGGGGATAAAAGGGACCATGTAATTTTCTCGATTGTGACCAATGGGTGCGTTGGCTGCTGGGTAAACTTCTAGCATAGGCCTGTGTCTTCTTAACCATCGCTCAAAAATGCTGTGGAAGAAAAGGTATGTCAATTATGGTGGAGATTGGCAGAAATTTTCTTCCCAAAGATTAAAAAATATATTGATGTTTTTATTTTTGTGAACCGTGGAGACAGTGTCATGCAATACTTGTGTTTGTGTGTATGTAATGCTTTCCAAATCATCTGGGGCTAGCTACTTCACTGCTGAGTTCTTATGCAAGCCTACAAAAAGCAAAGGCCTGCAGTGCTTCAGAGACTGAATATGCTTTTAAATTACGTAAATGCAATTTGCTGTCTTGCTGTGACCTGACTGCAATTTCTGCTCAGTAATTTACAGGATTTTGAAGGATAGAGGGAAAAGGATTAAAGACCTCAGTCCTTCCTCCTCATTTTCAGAAACATTTATGGCTGTTTTTGAGTGGTCTCGTGGCCAGCTGATCAGTCCTATTCCTCTTTCTGCATTTGCTCTCTACTCTTACCAAGAGTTTTCACAACTGCATTGAAGTATGGCTACACCATGGTTGGTTTGACATCACCAAGCAAGTGGAAGCAGCAAAGGAAGAAGAGATGAGTATATGAATCCAAAAACTTGATAAAGCAAGTCAGCTGTCAGGAGTCATTCTCCAGCCATAGTTTCTTCACTGACCTTGGTGTCTCACAGCTTTTATATATTTTCACTCCTATCTCTCAGCTGTTGTTGCACAGTGGTTTTTTTCCCTTTTTTAACTGTATTATCCCAGAGGCGTTACCAGCATTGCTGATGGGCTCAGCTTTGGCCAATGGTGGATCTGTCTTGGAGATGGCTGGCATTGACTCCATCTGACATGGGGGCAGATTCTGGTATCTTCTCCCAGAAGCCACCCCTGCAGCCCCTTCACTACCAAAGCCTTGCCAAATAACCCAAATATAAGGTGCAACTCACTCCTTTCCAATTTTCCCTGCCAAAACTCCTCCCATTAGCTGTCTGTCCGCATAGGGCTTCATGCCTCTTCTTTAACTTGGAAGCAGAAAGCTTAAAGGCTGCAGAATGGGAAGACTTTGTATTGGCATTTTCAAATCAACTACTGGGTGTGTTTGGTAAGCAGAATTAACAATGTTCCAAAACATTTTCAGTTCTCTTCCCTTTGTGTCTCAGCTCTGTCTGCTCAACTTGTCACTTCAATCTTTTTGCTGATATCCTGGTGTTTATATGGTGACCTTGGCTTGTCAGCAGACACCTGGATGTGCTGGGTTGGAACAGAGGAGATGGGAAGATGATTCAAGGGGAACAGAGACAAGGTTTTTATGCATAAAGAAAGAGGACCCCATGCTTGATCAGAAGATATTGGTAGGAGGGAATTGTCAGCATCAACCTCAGGGAGTGAGAACTGAAATAATTTATTAGATACAAGGGATGAAAATGGTCTAAAGAGACCAGTAGATTGTACTTTAATTGGGATTTTGGCTCAACAGCTGCTGCTCCCTGACACTGGCCGCTGGCTGGAGGACACAAGGTCCATCCGTTCCCCTCCTTTTAATTAATGACCACCTGTGCAGGGAATCATGTTATCCCAGAAACACAGACCCTAAATGCAAGTACTGAACAGCATCAAGATCTCTGCAAAGCATCCAGTGATTCTGCTGGTAGAATTTTACCTCCTGTCTTTGGGCAGAAATGTTGAGAAACATTCTGCTTATCCCATCCAGTTAAAGATGCCTCAGACTCATCAAAACAGAGGTAGGGTCAAAGACTTCATTCTGGTTTTTTAGGATAAAAAGATTTAATAGATGAAAATACCACTATGTTCACACACCTTGTCAACTCTTAACAATGCAGATATTAATCTTGATTAAAATCATCATTTGTGGCTCTCATCTTCAGTTAATTTCATCAGCCCTGTCTAGAAAACTCTTGTCAGAATAATAATATTCAGCTGAAGCTTTCAGATGGATAAATTTAAACAGCAATATCAAGGCTTCAGCTCCAGTTATCACAAGAAAGTTTTATCAGAAATTCTGTAATCAGATTATATATTTGGAGAACAGCATGGAGAAATCCAGTAATCATTAAAAAGGCATAAAATATAAAGGAAGCCAAGGCATCAGTTGCAGGGCAGGTATGGGTAGTAGAGGTGTGTATTGGACTCCAACCCTTTGCCTGCCTGGCTTTGCTCCTGTCTTAGGCAAGGCACCCTGACTATCAGCCCCTCATTTTCCTTGCAGTTGTAGATGGGAGCTGAGACAGCTCTTCTCTGCAGCACAGGACTGTCTGGTTTTTAGAAAATACTGAACAGCCACATTCTGAAAATCTGGAGGGCTGATGAGCACACAGTGGAGAACGAGAAGTTGTCATTCACCTGAAATAGCTTCCTATAACATGCCCCGAGATGCAGCATCCACTCTGGATGACTTAGATGTTGCAGTTCCATAAGTAGTTTCAAGAAGAATCCTTAGGCTAGTAATCTTTCAAACAGAATGCAAATGCAAAGCATTTCCATGGAAATGAACATATGTACTTTTTGATTCCTTCATTTGCAGTGTGTTTCCCACATTAGATATCAAGCTTTTCTTAGCAGTAGCAGGAGCATTGAATTGTCTGCCCTTGCAGATGATCTTTAGATTTAGACTCAATCATATGCCTCTAATTACTGATATGATGTGTTGTGCTGATGCAGAAGATATGTTGCACAATTCATTGAGCTGTTTATGAACAGTTCTCTCCTTTAGCCAGCGTAAAATCATATGATCTTTACTGAAATCTCTTTCATCTAACGTATCTGTATGTCACTGTAGAAATCTCAGAAACATTGTTTAGGGATTGAAGAGTCACATTTTCCATTAGTCCCTCTCAAATAGCTGGCTCTGTGCATTTATCTTGCCTTTTCTTTTTTTTTTTTTTGACACTTTGAAAGATTAAGATAATATTCTTCTTGCTAGTAAAGAAATTGTGTGAAGTTGCATTTATCCTTTCCACTTAAAGGCTTGTTCCCAGTATGTTCAGTAAGATGGGTTCACAATACTCATATTTCCTTGGCAAGATAATGCATGATGCTCTGTATTTTCATGAGGATCTTCATGTTTTTTTTCTTTCACCTGAGAAAACTGACAGATTTAATATATTAGTAGCATTTTTTACATCCTCAACTGTTTGTATTTCTCCTTTTAATAGAGGGGCCGTTTCCCTGCCTTGATCATATTTTGTAAGCAAAGCTATGAAAGAAGGAACTTTATCTTTGCCTTTAGAGAAAGGTTTCCCAGCTGAATGGAAATAGAAACCTCCCAGTTTCACCCAGTTGGAGAGAAAATCCTTGGACAGGGTATGACTTAAGCTATAACTCTGCTGTGAAATACAAATAGTTTTTCCTGGGCAGCACAAGCCATTTTATATCAGAGAGTTACATCTTATGATTCTCCAACTAAGGTTGTTAACTCTCTTCATACATTTTAAGGAAAACTGAAAACCTGAAGTAATCTATGGCTTTTGCTATCAGCCAGGTAGTGACATTGACACAATGCTCCTATCCTTGGGGACTTCTCTTAACCTAAAGGACTTGGGCCCAAAAAAACATATATCTAAAGAAAATAATCATACTGTCTTTTCTTTCAGAGTACTGGGACCACTGAATTGCACATTGTAGGACACTTTTTTCTTCAAAAAATGTACTTTCTCAATCTCTGGCTACATTTAAGGAAGCTAACTTCAAATGTGCTCTTCTTCATGCAGTGCTATCCTTTTGTGTAGGCAAAGAGAACACATCTGAACAGCTACAATGGATCATCTGACAATTCTTTCATGTGCCTTGGTCTACAGAAACAGTTGCTTTATTTGATAATGTGCATGTGGTTTCTGTGACAGAGATAATTCAGTACTCATCATCCAATGTTGATCCACTTACAGTTGAGTTGGCGTTTTGTTTTTTTTTACTGTAGAATTTTTTCTTTTCTTCCCTTAAAAGCAGCCAGATTTTGAATTATTTCCATTTATTACCTTATATACTTGTTTTCTCTGCCTTGCTCAGTAGCTGCAAACTTGGAAGACTTTAGGACTGCAGAATTAAAACTACATGCAGAGAGACAAAATGCTGATACATTTTGTGAAGTGACAAAGTTCCTGGCAGAAAAGCCAGGTTTTTGGCTCTGCCACATACCTGAACTCCCTATAAGTGTTGGTTACATGGGCAAACCATTGCCATTATGTTCTCTTCATATGAACTTCTGTCCCCCCCTGGACCTGAGAGCCTAAGAAAGCAGCATTGTAATTTAAATGATGTTTGAAGGGCCAGTTTATTCCTCTTTTCCTTCCTTTTTTGAAATAAGGAGAATAAAGGAAAAAAAAAAAAGACTACTTAAGAATCAGATCAGGGCTCTGTGATATCCAGTCTCCATATTTCTTCTGTGCAAAGACTACTGGGCAGAAGTTCAGTGAGAGGGAAATCTGCCTGACTCCTACAGCAGTCTGGATGGTTACTTTCTTTCTCACATTTAGACAAAAGAGGGAAAGCAGATAATTTTCCAGACATGGAGACTTTTTTAGAATTGCGATCCCAGCTAGACTGGTGTCACTTGGAAGATGTTGGCAGTGCTGAAGAGAGCAGATGGGATGTGAGCGTGTTGGGGAAGACAAGGTAGGATAAAGCAAAGAAGAGAAGAGCTAATCAAAAGTCATTGGGAATTTTATTCAGGGAATAGAAATGGGGACAACCCAGTCTGGGATCTAGCAGGAATAAACCATAAATCCTCCAGGGTGATGACTCTTCCTTAGAAGGGTCATAGGCAATCAGGGCTTATTAAATAGGAGTTCAAAATATGGAAATGAACTAACTGAAATGGAGATCAGTTTCTTGATAGCCCTAATGCCCTTTGCATGTCTTCAGTGGGAAGCAAAAGAAGACTTTTATTTAAATTAAACAGATTAAAAAATACCTAGATTAAAGCAAAAATGGTTTCTGTCTGGAACACATCCTCCTTTGCTTGAAGAAATCAAAGTGCCCAAATTGCATGTCCCAAATAAGAGGCTAAGGAATCCAAAGGGATAGAAAAAAATTATCTAGGGACATGATACATTTATCACTGTTACTTAAACTCTCTGGTTCAGTCAGAAGACACATGCTTGATGCAGAAATATCTAAGGGAGATTATCTGGTTGGAAAGATTCCCAAAAGATTAATAAAGGCAAAGTATATTCTTCCTTCATATTTAGAGAAATTTTAGAAAGTGTTAGAGTCCCTGTTTTACTTTAGAGAAAATATGAACAGAGTAAAAATGACTTGTCTAAGTTCACCCCAGACACACTGCAGTGGAGTGGGACCTCAATTTATGGGGACACTGTGCCTATGAGACTATGATATCTCTTGGAGTCAGGTTTTACCATTGCAAAGCATGGAGTCTTAATTTCATTTAAGTTATTTTTGCTATAAATCTGTACATAGATCTCTCTAATTGTTAATGAGCTTAATACTTGTGTGTACCAGCACTGATAGGTCTAAAGAGCTGATATGTGGTAAAAAGTAATAAAGACTCCTACCTGGTACGTTGACACTTTGGTAGTTTAAATTTTCATTCAAGGGAAATAAACTTTGCTTTTGCAAAGAGTTTTAGTGTGGTAAGGTGCTTTTAAAGAGAAAATTAAAGCCATCTATAAAATACATGGATATATCACTTCCATGTAATTGCATATAAATAGACCTGAATATTTTCCTTGTTCTGCTCCATACATACCAGATTATACAAACTGAAATTAAATGGGCCTTAGTTGAAAATTAATTTGAAAAAGAAAACACCCTTGGTTCAAAGAGTGGAGGAAAAAAATAAGATTGATTTGAGGATGATTAAAAAAAGGATGCCAATATATATTACTGAATTCATATTATTTTATGAATAATATATGCAATGGGATTATAGCTAATGAAAGGATGAGTCAAGAAATAAATGGGTTTATGTTGCCAGTGGGAAATATCAAGCAGAGTATAAGAGCACTGCTGTATATAGGCTGGATAAATTCATACTTTTCCAGATAGTGTTGTGTGCTCTGAAAAAAGATGCTGCTCACACGAAAGAAATCTTTAAACTACAAAAAAAGTGGGGTAAAACAATGAGAGTAGGTATTTCCTTTATCATTTTGAAAAGTGTTTCTCCTAAGAGCTGTTTCCCAACAGTGTAACTCCACAGCCATGATCAGAGATACATTTGATCGATTGCCGTGTAGGAAGAGAAACCAGACCTTAAATATCTGTTATTAAAGATTTCCTTATATTGAACTACCACAGAGACACTGACACATCATATAAGCCCAACTGTCCCTTCATGAAGATTTTCTAGGACAATTACAGGTCTTCCACCTGGCAATTAAGGAAAGTTGGAAAGAGGAAAAGGGAGAAGAAGAGGGTTTGGTAACTCTATATGAATTCCTCTGCCATGCGACCAGGAACATGTGTGACACTGCAGGTGTCCCAAATTGGAGAACTACAGTCCCCTTTTGGTGAAGGCTCATGGTCCCTTTTTCACACAGTCCTGCTTTCCTCCTACCTCACTTTCCTCACTTTTTTTTTGTTGTGCAACCATGCCATAAACAGCATTAAGGAACTGATTTGGTTTAAAACCAAACATCTCATTTGTTTTCATTTGTCCTGGGACAGCTGAGGTGAGATAAAGTCACAGACCTGACTCATAATGCTTTGGCATGGTGGCCAGTATCAGCACAAGAGAGGAACAGAAGCCAGCACCTCTGGGTGTCGCTAATTGGTGAGCAGGACGGTTTCTTCTTCTTCTTCACCTATATGTGAGGTTAAGCTGATTTAAAGCGACTTTGAAACTGTGTCCTTGCCATGCCTTAGCTAAGCCTGCACACAGATAGTACTAATGGTCCATCTGCTACATGGCAACTTTGTAAGCCACTAATAACTTTTAATACATTCAGATATGAAGCCATGTCTCTAGTTTTGCCAGAGTTGACACAGATGTTCATTCCTCACCTACAGTTGTGAGACTGAGGCTAGATCAGGCTTACCACCACAGAAGGAAGGCAGAACATTGTTGCTTAGAGCTCATTTATACAATTTCTTTCAGTATCACAGGATCTGACATTCTGTAAAAGAAATCTGGCAAGCAACATGTATTTGCATTTGGAAAGAAAGGGAAAAGGAAACAAACTGAGGAAAGCTGAAATGCCAGTCCAAGGACTGTGATTACACAATAGTCATCACTTTAAAAGTTGGCTCTAGTCAAATGGTATTACAAAGTCACCTCAGGTAATTCCCATCCCAAGCATTTGGGAGAAACACTGGTGCTTCAGTCCTGGAAGAGCCGCTAATGCTGAGGTTGTAAAGTCAAGGCACTGTACTGTTTGCCAATGTATGCAGTTATATTGCAGTGTCATTTTTTTTCTTTTTGCTTTAAGTCGGCTAAAGACACTGTAGGGACTCTCAGTCAGGTTGTAAACAAATTGCACCGGTCATAATGCAAGTGTCTGATTAAAAATTAAGATGTTGCCCTCAGTTATTATGGGAAACACATCCAGGGCCTCTGAGGTTGTACCTCTTCCACTGCTGAATCACTGCTGAGAACTGCCCTGGATTACAGCGCTCACTCTGTGTTCAGTCTCAGATGATGGGGAACATCTGCCAGACCCTGGACCAGCTACTGGAGAGACCAGAGTATCCGGGGGCAGTCAATGGGTAGATTTGGTATCTAACCACAGTTAAGTGGTTATCTAGACTTTATGTGCATGTGTACATATATATACACACACAAGTATATTTATTTTCCCGTAACAGGCTTTCATCCTGGTCAGCCAAAGATAGCAAAAGGATTAGATTGTCAGTGCTGGAATTTGCGTGAGTGTTGTATTTTTTGTGTTGATCTGTGTAGCCAGTCAAGCACATATATCTATGCATAGATATAACTCTTGTGTGTATGTGTGCCCATTGGAACATGCTCAGCCTTGCTGATTGTTGGACACAAGAACATGGAGCTGTGGTAGCCATACCACTGTGGTACAACTAGATTTGACAATCTGTAGCACTTCAAACACAATCTTGTACAAAACAGACAAAAATGATGTTTTAGGCCAGTGTAGCTGTTCCCTCATGTAAAGTTGTGATTCTGATTTTTTTCTTGAAGGGTATTTTCCCATGTAGGTTGATTATATGTCTCTGAAATATGAATTTCAGGAAAGGCCTGGCTTACTTTGTTGTTACCTTTTATTCCACCTTCTGAAGGAACAGGTTGCTTGTTTTTGTGGACCACAGTGAACTAGACCACCCAGAACACTGAGGGACAATGTGCAGATGACATCAAGCCCCTTACTTATTCGGGCTGACATTGGCTGCAGGCTGCCTCCTAAAGCACCATTCTCTGGATGAGGTATAATAATGTGCACCATGCTGGTACCTTCCCATCCATTACAAAGTGCCACCAGAGCTGGGGAGCCATGTGGTGGCTGAGGATCTTGGCACTGTTCTGCTACACCATCCCACTTCAAGCATATGTACTTCCTTCCATCTCCTTTGTTCTCATTCATGGCACTGTAAAAACTGGGTGCTTGGAGAGTGTCAGATAAAGGAAACAAGAGGAAGGAGACAATCAATACCATTTTTCCCATGTCCTACTCTGTTGAAAGCAAGGCTGAGATTCGGTCAGATACCTGATCTAAACGTTTCTTAGTCAAGCCAGTTTTATACCAATGAAAGCCGGCAATGACTCTTCTGAGGTGTGGAAGAGACATTCTTGTTCCTTAAAATAGCTGTCATGTGTGTGTTTCACACCTTGCTGTTAAAGCAGGGCAAATTTTGGCTAGAAATTCTTGTTTCTCATTCAGATTTAGATCTCCAGTGCTGTCCAACACTGCAAAACCCATGATGGTGTGTTCCATGTGCTTTGTAAATAAGGAAATATCAACGCAGTGATGTGTTGCATGGAAAAAAAAAAGACTTAACGATTGCTGGAGTGTGTACCCCATGTTAACTTTCTCGGATTCATCTTTGCCACCATTTGCAACTACATCACTTGAAGTAAGAGATAGTACAAATGCCAGCTGCTCCAAAGTTTAATAACTAGGTTCCCCTGAAGAGAAAGATAACAAGACGATTAAAATGGACTGCTGTGGAGGTAGCTGGACTCTCTCTGTAACCCACTCCTGTGCTCTGTAATTCAATTCTTTTGAGACTGAGATATTGTCATTATTGAGGTTCAGAAGGGCATGTAATATATAAATCACTTCTACGGCAGCAAAGTGATAATTTCTTCTGATGAATAGAAGGTAGCTACACGTGGGTGAGAAAAGTACCATGTTTTCCTGTGATTTTTTACAATTTGAACAATTACAGCAGCTATTATTGCTGAAGTGCTGCAGGAAGGAAATTCAATGCTATGCTAGCTGTCTGCATCAGAGCTTGTCTTGATCGCTGTGTCACAGGGAGAGCTTTCTCCTCCTCCAGCATTAAGAGAATAGGTGAAGACTAACCATGTGGCTCTTGCCAAGTTGCAGGGCAAAGTAACCTTTCCTTTTAAAAACCACTAATCACTTACATAATACGTAGTGTACAATGTGATCCATTCTATAACTGCGTTGGCTGAACTAAAATCTTGCTGTAAGAGTGATATGAAACATGCATTTTAAATGGGACTATTTGAACGGAACCTCCTATATTATTGATTTTTAAGAGCAGAATGGGTCATTATAAACATCTATCCTGAATAATGACATGGCAGGTGAGATTGCCAGCTACTGTGTTTCAGATACCATACAGAAGATGCCTGTTTAAACTTTCTCTTGCCATTCCCCAAAAACAAGGTGGATCGGCGGCACTATAGGTTTTATATATGCTTAATTGATAAAAAGAACAATTGTCTCCAGAGCCTGCTCCTTGGCCATATTTCTCTCTGTCTCTGACTGTCTCTGGCAATGTGTGGATTGCCAAAGGACTTATTTAAGAGCATGGGTTACTTTAGACACAGATGCAACCTCAAGTTTACTATATAGACTCCTCAAGGGTACAATATAGACTCAGCCCCTGTCTGACCAATGGGAAAAGCAGGGAGGTCTTCTGGAGGAGGGTTGTTTTTGCTTCTTGCCACCACTCTAGCCACGGTACAGGTTAGATGGACCTGTGGTGTGATCCTCCAAAGCTGTTCCTGCATTCCTTTGGGTGCTTTGCAACTGCAGTAGCAAGAACTGCCCAGTCTTATTGAAATAGATGAAATAGTATCTTGGTGTATGATTTGCCTTTCAACCCCAGACACAGGGATATGAAAGGAGAGATACTGGGGAGCTGCGTTTCTCAGCAACACCCCAACCTTCCCACTTACACTCTGTTTTCCATGGATATATTTATATGATATTTTGCAGTACATGTGAACTCACTCTACCCACATACTGAGCCCACTTTGAGTGAGTCAGTTCCATCAAACAAGCTGAGTAGCTCTTATTAACATGCTACTTAGCCTGAGAGGTTAAGGGGGGAAGGTTAGCAGCTTCGGTTCCAGCCAAAGGCTTGTGGTAACAGAGGGAGTGTGTGTCTTCCTGCATATTTGTAGACATCCCCAAAGGGTAAAAAAATTAAGACAAATCCTTCCTTGCTTTAATTTCTAAAAATTTCTGTGATCGAGTTTCTCACTACTTCAGTACTGATATGCTCTGTATCTCATACTTGTGTGCCAATAAAGCTTGTGACCAAAATCACTCCTGGCCCACCCTCATAGAAAACACTGCTGGAGAGCAGTTTTCATCCTCCAATGTTCCTCCTGGTAAAATAGAGCTATTTTCCTGGCTGGTGGCTTCCAGCACAGCAGCTGCTGCTAATGAGGTGATTTTGTTAAGCATCAGAGAAGGGTGAGAACTGGGCTACCTTGCTGCTGAGCCTACTGGTGGGACATAGATGTGCATGCTGATCAGGTCTCTCTTCCCAATGGGACCCATGTAATAAACACACAAGGCACAGAGAAGAGGTCTAATAGCCAACTGCCACTCAGGTTGCATTGTAGGAATGTACTTATTCCCCCCAAGAGCTTTGGAGGCAGGGAGGTAACTTTCTCAGATTCAGTCTTATTACATACACAAGTAATGGGTCATACAGCCATTACATTACATGTGTTGATGTGTTGTGGGTGTTGATTTATAGCAATTTCTGAACTTAAGCTTAAATGAAACATTTGTGCTAGGTGTTGTACAGAGATAAAAAAAGAGATATTTTGAGAGAAAAAGATGCCTCAGCAGAGATGTTTACAGCTGAGCTGGTCACTAGTGAACTCTACTGACTGTAAGTGAGGCTCAAAAAGAGATGTCTGCATTGTAGCTCCAGAAGAATACAGCTGATTCAGGCCTACATGTTAATAGGTAGTTAAGATGTTGTGATTTGGGCTGTGCTGACCACCAAACAAGCAACAGATGCTCTCTCTAACCTCTCTCTCACATGTCAGCAGGTCATCAGCTCCAGTGTTGATGGTCTTGCTATCCAAGGGGATGGTCTTGCTAGCCAAGGTCTAAGGCAATCTCCTACACAAAGCTCCTTAGTACTTATAGCCCTACAGATAAAATGGGTTATGGTGGCTTCTTTGTATGTTGTGCTACTACTCCATAATCAACATCTAAGTGTTTCTCTGGTAGTCCTTGGCTTCCTGCTGCCTTTCCTGTCTGCTTCTGAAGTGGGTTTTTTTCCCCTTCTTTATTCATTTTGCATGCATTCACCAATCCTTTCCCGTGCCTCCCATCTCTACTGCATGCTGAACACAGTTCAATTTTTTTTTGTTCAAAGGCACTTAATAATCCAGGTGTTTAACTGTAAAAGACAGCCTAAAGGTTATGGACATGCATCCTGAGTAAGAAATTACTGTTGCACTTACCAGCTTCCACAAGATTTCACTTGGCTGCCAGATATCAAAAGATATATTAGCAAAAAGAAAAAAAAAAATTAAGGTAAAGTGTATTTGGGAGCATCAGGGGCTGTCCTGCTTCACACCATCATCTCAGCTCTGTTCTGGAAATGGTGCAAAATATCCCTAGGTCAGGAGCGAACCCCAAGGGTTTCACTCATAAAAACTGTATTTGCTTACCCCTGGGCATTGCAGCAGCTCAGTGATATTCATGCTTTTGCTGAGTGGAAGGACTTCAGCCATGTTTCACCTTTATGCCAGGGATAATTATGGAGATGACTTCACCTTTATGCAGGCGCTTGGATGGATCCAGTGCTTGGCACAGACAGTAAGACCCCGAGCTGACACGATGCAGAAGCAACACTGGGGGTTTACTGTTGCAGTGGGAGGAGCACACAATGGCTGCCTTTTTACCTGTCTTTGTCAAACAGGTTTCATGTGGCTCTATGCCATAGTTCATTCAGCTCCAGAAAAATATGACTTTTAGTCTGTGTCACCATTTTTTTGCAAACATACCTCAGAAAGCAATGAAGTCTTGCTGTGCCCATATCAAGAGAGAAAATTAATCATAAGCTTAGTGTTTATGCAGTGATTTCTCCATTTTTGCACTGCTTTATTATTAGCTGATATATCATTGTATTACAATATCCATCTCAGCTGTGCTTAAGTCATTTGTTTTGGTGTCTGTAAGTTTCCATATACAAAATGGGGATAATAATTCCTAGGCCTCTTGTTTGTCCATGTTGTGTCCCACTGGAGACAGTTCAAGGTAAGGAATGAATCTTACTTTATGTATTAAACAAGTCTAGAAACCTAGTGTTGCTTTACAAGAGTTTCTAATGATTCTTTTTAAATGCTTTCACTCAAAATGTTCCAAATTCTTGAAGCAAATAGTTTTCAACTGCTAAAAAAAGTTCTTGTTTCCTGTCAACATTTCAAAACAAGAGAACAACTTGGTTTTCTCATGCCATTTTTGGGTTTAAAAAACCTGAGATGACATTTAAGAGAAAAATGAAAATGTTCTGTTTCAAAAACAGAGTAAAAATAAGAAGCTTTTATTTTGACATCTCCTGTGAGTGAAAATCAAATTTACTCTTGTTAAAGTATTTTTGATACTAAAATCACTTTTGATACTATGCTAACTTTTTTTAGTAGTGGAAAGAGAAGGGACTGGTATGAAGGTAAGCATATTGAGTCCACTGGGACTAAAAGTGTCCATAAAACTGGGTAAGGGAATGGGCCGTTGCTGGCATGCAAAACAAGATGTGTAGATTTTGGGTTCTAATATAGTTTTGAACAGATTGCTCCATACATGCTTTTCATTTCAATGCTTTCCTGATAAGGAATGTGATAAGAAATATTTTATTGTTAGGTACTCAGACAAGCCATACTCTGGCATTTCCTGAAGTTCCCAGCTCCAGCCTGCCACTGAAGCAGAAGCGGTTATTTTAGCATCCTGCAGAGAAGTCTATAGCAGCTGACGTAGCTGAGCAGCATAGAGACATTTGCCTTGATCAGGCAGAATTAGTGGCATTTTCATTGGGCTCTGAAGCTGATGCGTAGGAGAGTTTTTCCTGCACCCGCTTGGAAGTGTGTATATATGTAAGTAGCTGCAAATGAGGGTGTCTCCGTTTCATGGAATGGACCTTAACGATGATCTATCTCCAAACCCCTGCCATGGGCAGGGACACCTCCCACTAGAGCAGGTTGCTCAAAGACCCATCTGTGGGTGTGTAGGGTGAACAATCCCTAACCAGAGGATTCGAATGTGGAAGGACTTGTCTGACCACCGACCAGATGTAAGATAGAGATTGATATCATGAGCTTATTGAAGGGGTGGGTGAGTTCCTTATCAATAAATATGGGATGATTTGGGGTTGGGCAGTTGTGGGTGAAAGGATTGTGGAAGAAGCAAAGACCAGAAGAAGGAATAGAAGAAACAGGAACACTGGCATGGGAAGGCCCATGATCAAGTTCTAACGACCCATAAACAGTGCCTAACAGCCTGACTGATGGAGGGGAATTTGCCCACCTGGCAGTTGGGGGCTGCAGGGGCATGTCGGTTGGGAAAGGAGATACATTGTTACTATATAAACTGCCTGTTTGTTATAATAAATGATTCTGGTTGCATCACCAACTGGGGTCTGTGCCTTCACATGCTACAGGTAGTGAAGAGCCTTGAAAATGGACACCAGCAGTTCAGCTGATGAGACAGAGTGCAAAGAAATGGCAAAATGGTATGTACAGAGAAAAACAACTGGTCAGAGCATTGGATTCATGCAGTGACAGTTGCAGCAGTATTCTGAGCTTGGTTACTCTTGACGGCTGGAGAAAAAGTTGCTGTAGTGGAGACACCACTGACAATCTGGGTCTGGCTAATCCTAAAAATCTAGATTTTAGAGATGCCAAAGACTGAAAGTCTACACCCTACTGTGTTTCTCTAGAAAATCAGTTCTAAAATTCTGGTTCTAAAATGAAGGTCTTTGAAAGTCATCCATATTGTTGTAATAAACCCTGTCTATTATTGCACAACTTAGAAACAAGATGAGAACTGGAGCCCTGTTGCATTAGCTGCTGTACAGATATAAAGTAGAATGGAAATCTTTAATGGCAACTTATTTCTTCTGTTGCAATTTAGTTTGCCTTGCAGTTTGTGATGGGAACTGTTGTAGTGAGATGTGTAAGTCAATGAAGGGACAAGTACATGACAAATGAGAAGAAAGTTTGAAGAAACATTCAATGGGAAGAAGTACAGGGAGAACACATGAAGATACTATGTTGCTATAGGGATGGAGGGGCTGCAAATTTGACAAAGAGGAAAGAGTTCATTTTCAGAGCAAAGAAAACACCCTAGTGAGCTCTAATGGGAATGTGGGACCCTGCTTTCACTGCTTGTGCAGCTGCTCTTTACAGCTTGAGTGGGTTGACTCCTCCCTTGTTATTCCCTTGTGCTGACTGTAGAGCGTATCTGAATAGCAAAGAGATTTGCAATTACGAGAAATGCTTCTCAGAGCTAAAAAAGCTCTCTTTTTTGTTGAATGTATATTTAGTTGCATTTTTTTTCTTTTTTTTTAAAGACATACAATTAACAATTAATAATTTTCAGGGTGATCACCTGTTTTTACCAAGCACTGAGGTCTAATCCCTAGGTCTTCTAGCTAGGAAATAAGTTGGTAAGGAGACTGATTTGCCTGGGTACCTTCATACTTCTGCATTGTTGAAAGAAAATAACCCCCCAAAAAAGGCAGCATTTGTAAGGAAATGCTTTGGTTTTCACCTGAGAGATCTTCTCAACTACAACTCTGCTCTCTCCATCCTTCCCTCATTTTGTGCATCAGGCCCGGATAGGAAAGGCTGGGGGGTAGCAGATGGGAGGCTGACTGTTGCTCAGTTTGGAAAGCAGCTCCTAACATTTGGCTCACACCTGTCAGCAAACTCCGTGTACACTTGTTTATCCTCCTCTGTACCATATGTTTCTATGTAAAATCAGTTCCAATGATCTATTGCCTTACTTCTATCACTCCTATTATGGTCGTAACTGAGCATTTCACAGTCGTTAATGCACTTACCCTGACAGCGTCCCTGTTGCGTAGGCATCTAATATCACCCACTTTACAGATGGGTTAGCTGAAGCTCAGATCAACAGCTCCCCAGAAGTCTTGTTGAAATCAATGGAAACGAAACACTTCTCCAGGAGACATGACTTTGGGAGAGCAAACTACATGCTACAAACTACATTCATCCAAGGAGCTTGCAGTGGAGTGAGGAATCCCTCTTCTGGGTCCGACATGGATGCTTAAAGTGCTGGACCATTTTTGATTTCTTGACACAGAGCTATTCCCTGCCTTAACAAGACCCAGCAGACCTGTAGCTGCTGGTGTCCAGTCTTTTTACACCCTTTGCCAGTAAACCCCCATCTCACAACTGTTAATGTTCTCACCAAGGCCTGGAAGATAGACTGTCCTCAGCAGAAGATTTAGTTAAAAATTTAGTTAAAAGTCCATTGGCCCGATGAAGTTATAGCAATCAGCTCAAAAGTGTTCTGTCCAAATGAGAAAAGTTAATATGGACCCCAAAAAATACTTCTGCTGCTGTGCTGTGGAGACTGTTTTTCCCATTTCCTTCTTTCTTTGTATTCTTGCTTGCTTCTCAGAAAAGAACTTCTTCACAGCCCTTCAGATTTAAAGTCTATGTAGGAGAGGAACAGGGGTTTTTTAAATGTACTGTATCTATCTATCAGTCACCTACTTATTAATTATAACTAAAAGCATGATTAATCTGTCATGGATAAGGCTGCTAAGTAACCCTAATCATGCTAATGCATTTCTGTCACTTATACAAAAGGCAGCATTATTATCAGTTCTCACATCCATGTATACTAAAGCCCATATACACAGACAAAGCAGCTATAGAGCATTGGTAAGTTCTTTCTGCCACAGATAGGATGAGGTTGCATCATGGATACCTGTGTTGCTCCCACAGTGACTGTGGAATGATTTATTTCCTCAACACTAGCAGGATTTAATGATGTTATCTCTTGCAGATAATTTTGCCTTCTGAAATGGATAACAGCTACAATTATGAAAAATATTTCCAGGGGCTCATATTGACTAAAGCTGAAATTCCTCTGTGGGAGGGGTCAGCATGAAGACCAAGGTGCTACTTAAGCCCTGCAGTGAGTGGGAGCTAAGAGATGCGTAGGTCTTATGCAAGTATGAATGTCTAAGAAAAATAATTCTTTTGATATTGCAGAACATAATGTTTTCCCTTCTGCATTCCTTTTCTCTGAATATTCAATTGGTCCATTTTTAATAACCTAGATGTTGGAAAGTTAATTTCCAGGTGCCAAACTCTAAATTTGTATCCACACCTGAAACCTTTGTGCATCCATCCTCTCAAGGAGTCAATGGGTGGATACGCTAAACCACAGCTAAGCTACATCGTTTAACTTTTAAAATGTTCTGAAGAAAAGCTTTTCACAGAAAAGAGTTTCAAAACTGACACCTCCAGAAAGCTAATTATACCCTATGGTATTAAAAGCAGAAGATAGGTGGGTCACCCTTTGAAAGAACCATTCCACTGATGCCTGGCTGACCCGCTTAGACCTGAAACCCTATTTCTGGGTAGGTAAAGTATGAAGAATGCAGCCATTAGGCTCATTAAATATATAAACTAAGGAGGAAAAGCCCAACTTCAAATTTGCCTTTTACACTGACTAGCTTTTTGGTTGAATACGATAAAGTTTTATATAAGATCTTTGATGTGAACAGCCTGAAACTAAAGAACTTCACTTCAAGATGATGTCGGCAAGATGTAATCTGCATCCCTCCTGTGCCCTATTCCTCAGTGACCCGAATAAAGGAACCATTTTGATTTTCATCTGTATAAGTGCCTTGCTGCGTGCAGGCAGGGTCTTAGTCAGTAGGTATCTGAGCAGGCTAATTTGTGAAGAGTCCTAAATGTTTGTGTGGGGTAATAGTTCCTTTGTTTTAAGCATTGCAGTAGCCAAGTCACGGTCAGTGCATGGTGGGAAAGTAGAAGAAGATAAGGACAAAAATAAAAATTGCTCCAGAACACGTGTTGTTTGTGTGGCTTTTACAGTTCTTTCCTTAGCTAACTTTTTTTTTTTATAGCTCTTCATCCTCACAGTTTGGTGTAATGCAGTACACAGTAAATTGTTTATAGCCATTCGCATATATTATAATGACATAGAAATTGTTAAGGTTGCCATTAAATCTTGGAATGCTGTCCTTAATGTAGCAATTTCACTATTCTCTTGCAAAACTGTGCTTCCCTACCCTTTCTTACTAAGAGATATGACATCCTTCTGTTTGCTTTCCTTTCATTCTCCACAGCTGTACTCTTCTCTTTCAGCAAGAGACAGTTACAATTTTCTTTGTCACACTGAAATACGGACTTTTTTCCTCTTTATTTATGAATATCACACTTGGATTTTCCTTATGGAATAGAAATTAAAACAGCAGTGACATTTGGAATGTAAAGGAATTACTCCAACTGATTATAGTTGTGTTAAAATGAGTCAGACACTTTTGGTCCAAACTTCCTGACATACACATCTATATATATTAATCACTATGACGTCATTGAAGAACTATTTTTACCTTGGTAATAAGAATTGAAGGCGTCTGTCAACTTTTCAAATTATATTTAATCCAGTGAATACACAGACAGGGTAGGAAAGACACTTGGTCTCAAAAAACAGGAGAGCTCAATTTTACGTATCTGAAAACGCTGTGCATGCAATGATATATAAAATATTTGCAGTTTTGAAATGTAGCTGAAAAACACACTGTAAAAATTTTTAAAAATTAATTTGTAAATTAAATGTAAATGTAAATATAAAAAAAAAAATTAAGTTTACCAAGAAGAGTTAAGCTCACCTGTCGACAAATGCATGGTGCAGCACAAAGATAGGATCATTTGCAGAGCCTTGTACTTGGGACATGGAGCCATTCATGTAGATGTGAAGTGCATTATGTAAACCACTTTGAGATATATTTGATATTGCAGTCCGTGGATCAGCAAAGCCTGTTGATCAGCAAGAGGATCACAATAAGTATAATTCTTTTTTCAGTAAGGCTGAAGATCAAAGTACTTACCTCCACTACATTTATGTGTAGCTTTTTAGACAAGGGCTTAGGTAATCATGTAAAGAAGTGCTAATATATTTCAAAGGCATAGCAAAGATGAAATTAGAATAAGCTAAATTAAAACTCCTGCCATGTCGTTAATGCAGCATGTCAGCAAATGTAATGCTTAATTGCTTTATATTTTTAAATTTCTTTGTCCATTGTTTCTGGCTCTTAAAAGGCAATGTAATCCCTGCAGACATTTATGCGTGTACATTTATTCATGTTGGGAAAATTTATTCATTTTATTTTCATTTTTGATCTCCATACTTACAGGTTCCTAAGATAAAACAAGCTACTGTATCTCATCATATACTCAGTAATTTAATATTGTTTGTCTCAACGGAACACATTCTTTTATTGATGGGTGACAACACAATACAAGCGATAATATTTACAAAAGTACTGGGTAAATAATCAATAATCTCCCACAGTCAGAGTTTCAGGATGAGTCTCCGTTGCTGTTATTTTGGAGGACACTTTAAGTATGGGCTTTGATAAGAGGTCACACAGACCAACTCCCAAGTAAGAAATGCCGGAAGATGAGTTTCTATATTAGTTTTTATTTTGGTAGCTTGCCCATACCTCAGCTCTGATGTTGGTAGCTCTTCTCAGCATCCTTACAGCCAAGCTTCCTTCCTATTTGTAAGGGCTCTTAATAAAAGCCTAGAGAGCTGCGTGGCAGAAAAAGACCTGGGGGTGTTGGTCGACTGTTGGCTGAACATGAGCCAGAAGTGTGCCCAGGTGTCCAAAAAGGCCAACAGCATCCTGGCCTGTATCAAGAACAGTGTGGTGAGTAGGATCCGGGAGGTGATCATCTCCCTGTACTCAGCACTGGTGAGGCCCCACCTTGAGTACTTTGTCCCGTTTTGGGCCCCCTACCATAAGAAAGACATTGAGGTGCTGGAGCGGGTCCAGAGAAGGGCAACAAAGCTGGTGAGGGGTCTGGAGCACAAGCCTTATGAGGAGAGGCTGAGGGAGCTGGGGTTGTTCAGTGTGGGGAAGAGAAGACTGAGGAGAGACCTCATCGCTCTCTAAAGAGGCAGGGGTCGGTCTCTTCTCCAAAGTTACAGATGATAGGACAAGGGGCAATGGCTTTAAGTTACACCAGGGGAGGTTCAGGTTAGATATTAGGAAATA